>JAOXYD010162175.1:0-23915 GCA_028565735.1 Pinacopodium congolense | reverse complement strand
ACAACATATTAATATGACATAAAAATCGAAAAAAACAGTAAAAAATACAAAATCTAATAAAAATACAAAAATCACAATTAATAATCTAACTAAACTTATCCTAAGAATAAAAAATTAAATAGCTAATATAAAATACAACAACTAACATGAAAGAAATCAATTAAATAGATATTGGTCTTGGTCACATTCACATTTAAAACATTGATTGACGACTAAAACATAAGATTTTCAGTTTACCATTCAAATGAATGATATTCATTGAAAAAAATTAATTTTTGTCCGTATGATTAACTAACTTTCAACATTCAACCTAATTAATCTTAAATATTTAACAACCTTAAATACACTATTGGATTTAATCAAACAACAATAATAAGAATTAGAAACTCCAATAAAGTTAGATAACACAAACTCAAACGATCACATTTAATTGAGTTTTTTTTTTTTCTAAGAGATAACAATTACTGACTCAACAAATTGTTTGAAAATACTTTCAATGCAACAAATTGTTAAACCCTATTTACCACGTTAATTACAAGAATTGAGCAATTACACGTCTAATATTCAACCTATCTATAGATTATAATAATTAATAACCTAATTATTCACATACATAAACAGTTTTTTAAGTGTCTTTTTTATTTCAAGTTTCTATTATTATTTAAATTAGATTTTAATATTTAAATATGTTTTAAAATAATTTTAATATTGTGAGCGACAAGAGTTGATTCAAAAAAAATTTTAATGTTTTAAAATATTTTTAAAAATAAACTTTGAAATTTTTGGGTTTTTTAAAATAATTTAAAACAATAAAATCTTATTCATAAGGTAATATGAGTATATGACACGTTTTCACCTTAAACATTTAACCTATCAGTCAAGCAGGTGAGAGAGGCATAAATGTTAGATATGTGGTTGTTTCGATAGCATTGGTTCCAATTCTTAATGCGTACCAAATCTAGATTCACCGATGTCATGGGGCCCCAACGCACAGGTCACATTGACAAATTCTGAGATTTTTTTTTTGAAAAATGACAAATTTTAAAATTGGTAATGAGATGGTGTTAACGTTTAGAATATTATTTATCTATATAATTTATAGAAAAATAATAAACTATGTTTGAAAATATTATTAATAATTAAAATTTTACTAATTTTATAGATTCAAAGTTTTGGTTCTCCCACCATAAAACATTTTTTTTATATTTGAATTACAAAATCTATGTTTACTTTTTCTGAAAGATAAATTCTTACCAATTATATCTAATTTATAAAATAGTACAAAATATGTCCCTAATCTTTAGTTACAGGGATAATAGGTGAATAAGAGATTAACCTTTTGAGATTTTTTTTAATTCATTGAGCAACTTTTAAAAATTTTTAATTAAGTGATCAATTTTTAAAAAATCAATCAATTCAAGTAAATTTTTAAATGTCGCTAGTTTTATGTTGACTAAGTTAGTGATTTACATGACACTTTTATTATAAGGATGCCCACATGTATAATATCAATCTTTAAAAATTTTCAATTCAATGACCAACTTTTCATAATTTTTTAATTTAATGTTCAACCTTTAAAATTTTTCAATTTAATAACCAAATTTATAAATTCGTTCAAATCAGACCAAAATTACTTTTTTTCCTTATAGAAATAATAAGTTATTAATACACTAATATTTTATTAGAAAGTATTGTATAATGATTTTTAAGTTTAATTAATAAATATTTAGTCATATATTAGATTCTCTTTTAAAGAATATCTAAGTTTTAGACTTAAAACGTCTTAAATTTTAAAAAATCTATGAATAAATCTTTTAAATTAAATATATAGCAGGCACAAAATATATTTTAAATAAATTTAGATTTAAATATATTATTAATTTATAACAAAAATAGATATAGACATAAAAAGAACTTATTCTTTTAAATGATTAAAAATTATTTTATTAAAATAAAATAATTATATATTGTATTTTTAATTATGAATAAGTTTACAATTATATTTTTAATTATAAATTACACATCCCTTTTTGTGTTTCAATTATAATTTTGCATCTTGTTTTGTAAAATTATAATGTCTTTCAATTATATTTATAATTAAAATAAAATTATAAAATTATAAAATTATTTATAATTAAAAATATAATTAACATTTATTTTATTTGATTCAAATAATTTTCAATCTTTTGAAAGAATAAGTTCTTTTTTATATTTTTATCTATTCTTTGTTATAAATCAATATAAATTTAAATTTATTTGTAAAAAATAATTTATAGCTACTATATATTTAATTTAAAAGATTTATTCATGAATTGTTTCCTTTATATCAAAAACTTATCAATTCTAAAATTTAAATATTCTTTGAAATAGAGTGTAATATTTAATTAAATATTTATTAACTAAATTTATAGATTGTTATACAATACTTCTTAATAAAATATTAGTATATTAACCACTTGTTATTTTTATAATAAAAACTAATTTTAATATGATTTCAATGAATTTTAGAAAGTTGGTCATTAAATTGAAAAAAATTTTAAATGTTAGACATTAAATTGAAAAATTATAAAAGATTGTTCACTTAATTGAAAATTTTTAAAGATAAGGATTGCCATGTAGACATGTTACTTTTTAAATTAGCATGAAATTAACAACATTTAAATTTTTATCTGAATTAAGTGACTTTTTAAAAGTTGTCACTTAATTGAAAAATTTTAAAGATTAATCATTTTCTCTAGTCGAGAGGTGAGCCAAAGAAAAAGCTTAAAAAATAAAGTTGATCACTTATTTACCTATTATCCCTTAGCTATATGCAAAGGATTGTAGTTGTGTTGTCTCCTACATCCAAAATATAAAATCTATTGAGACAATACTCAAAATATAGAACCTATTTTCTATAATAAAATTAACTGTAGTGTATGCAATAAAGATCATTCCCATAAGGGGTTCTAATACCATTTTTGTTGTCACCGCTACAATGTAGTAAACTAGGAAATTTGAAACTAATTAAGAACTAATAATTAAACTAAGAATATCAAATTAAATAACTAATATAAAATTCAACAAATAATATGAAAGAAATCAATTAAATATACATTGGTCTTGGGTCACATTCACATTTGAAACATTGATTGATCACCAATACAAAATATTTTCAATTTACTATTCAAATATTCATTGTGAATTTTTTTTCCTTATGATTAACTAACCTTCAACACACAACCTAATTAATCTTAAATATTTAACAAACTTAAATACGATATAGGATTTAATCAAACAACAATATTAAGAATTAAAAAGTCCAATAAAGTTAGATAACACAAACTCAAACAATTACATTTAACTTAGTTAAAATTTTTTCTAAGAGATAACAATTACTAATGCAACAAATTTTTCAAAAAGATTTCCTGATGCAACAAATTGTTACACCCTATTTGCCACTTTGATTACAAGAATTGAGCAATTACGAACTTAATATATAATCTATCTATAGATTATAATAATTAATAAACTAGTTTCATAACTTAAATATTAACTAAAATAATCATAAATATAGAAACAAAAGAAAGTATAATATTTAAATCAATTAATCAAACTGTAATTAAATTATACTATCTCACAATCCATAAGGTTTCAAAATTTTAATTCCCTTCAATCAAGAAGAAGCATTTAGCCTTTAAGAGTTATAAAGAAAGACAGCTAAAAGAAAGGGAAAAGAAAGAAAATAAAAGTATTTCTAAACCTCAAGTGAAGCTATCGGCTACTACTAGTACAAAACCCTAATAGAATAAACATTCACTAAGAAAGATCCAACAAATTCTAAATTAAATTCCCTTAATCAGTTGAAAAATAATTAAAAACATGCACATAATTTCTATAGGAGTCCTAGTACTAATAAGAATTCTAGTTAGCTTCTCTAGATTAGTCTTTTCAGCTAATGCATGTAATTACGCTTAATCTGTTACCTCTGCATGTTTTTTATCTTTGAAATTTGACTTTCTTTGTTTAACTTTTAATTCTTTAAAGATTAATTCAAGTTCCAAACATTCTTTAACATTTTTAATCACGAAAGAGAAAAAACTCCACTAGATTAACCCTTAATCACTCTTGAAAAGAAAATTTAAATATAAAAATAATAACAATTATAATCTCTATTAGTTTGTCTCATTCATAGGAAAAAAAAATACGAAAAGTTGGTAAAAATATCAAGTTTGATAGGAATGTAAATTAAATTGCTGAGTTCAAGTACAGGAGAATTAATATAATATTTTCTTAAATTACGAGTTCAGTGGAGCTTAAGCTAAAAAGAAACAGTTTCTACTTTGGGTATCGTGTAATTGCATAAAAAGATGGATGGTTGTTACTTTAGAATAAATAGATGCATAGATGATTTATGTTTTATTTTTTATTTTCTACTAGTATCAAAATCATTGAATAATATAAATAATATTAGATGTGTTACTAATTTCACTTTCTCATTGATTGAAAAGTTTTGTATATTTTTAGAATTTATCATATTCAATTTCCTATAAAATTAATGATAGTTATGCTAAAATGAATACCACCATTCAATACACTCAGCAACCATATCCATTCTATTTAGGCCATAAACATACTTTCAAGGCTTGTAGTCCCATCTTGAAGCCTGTCCATTTCACTTGCAAAGCAAAATGGAAAGGCAACAAAAAAATAGAGAAGCAGCCACAAACACACACGCATAGCAGCGACACAACACAGACGCACAAGAGCTAATGGTAGTAGACCACCTGATTTTCTAACCAACCAAACATACCATATATATTATCCTTTTATATGAATGGGTATTTGGCTATAGTTTAATGGGCCAACTATAGTAATTAGAGTATTATTATATGCCTTAATACAATTAACAAATATTAACCATCACATTATGGTTACTCACATACATTAAGCAATTAATTAATGGTTATGTATATGGAATTAATGTTGTGATTATATTAGTCCATATAATTTCTAACATTCTCCCACTTGGACAATATAATCAACTACCATATCAATCTCCATCATCTAAGTCAAATAAATCACATGTAATAATATATCAACAAGATATATATACTACACATAATTTGGTATTGGAAATGTTCAAAAGGCCAGAATAGCCATTAACACAACGTGCATGCAATACAATAAGTGAGACTTTGCACTTGTCTCCTTTTGTACTTATAATTTCATCAAACCACATATATGGATCAATATCAACAAGAAATGACTACAACAACACATGCATGTTTCATATATAAAGGTCATAAGCAATCCATAAAAAGTATTAGTATGTCCATTACAAAATAGCAAACTCCCACTAATCTTATACAGTCAGGCTCCTAACAATCCCATGGGGGAGACTTGTTCTAAAAACACACATATGAGTAAACTTTTTGTGAGTGGATCTACTAACATGCTAGCTGTAGGTATGTACTCAACAGTAATGAGGGATTCAACGACTTTCTCTTTAACAAAGTAGTATTTGATATCAATATGCTTTAAGCGAGAAGTACTTCTAATACTCTTAGAGAAAGCTATAGTTGGGGAATTATCATAATACAATTTTAGCAGACTCGAGATAGAGTCTACAATACCTAATACTGAAATGAAATTTCGCAACCATATTACTTGACAAGCTACCTCATAACACGCAATATACTCTACCTTCATTGCAGAGAACGCTATGAGTATCTGTTTAACATTTTTTCACGATACAGCTCATCCAGCCATCATAAAGATGTAGCCTGAAGTGGACTTTTTATTATCCAGATATCCTACATAATCAGCATCATTGAATCCAACTATATCAAGGGTGTCAGCTTGCCGATAAGTCAACACATAATCCTCGGTACCCTAAAGATACCTCAGGACTTTCTTAGCCACTTTCAAATAGCTAAGTCTAGGATCACTCAAGTATCTACCTAACACCCTTATAGCAAAAGTAATATTAGAGCGTGTGCATATTTGAACATACATCAGGCTACCTATAAGTGATGTATAAGGAACGACTTTCATTTTATCCCTCTTTTTATCAGTTTGTGGACATTGGGCCTTCGAGAAATTGTCACCTTTCACTATAGGTGCCTTTTCAAGAGAATAAGAATGCATATTGAATCTTTTCAAGATTCGATCAATGTAAGTATTTTAAGACAATCGAATGATCCCATTAACTCTGTCTCGAAGAATCTAAATTCTAAGGACATAAGAGGGCCTCACCAAGATCCTTCATATCAAAATGGCTAAACAACAACCATTTTATCTCAAATAACAATTCAGTATCATTAGAAGCAAGTAGAATGTCATCAACATATAGTACAAGAAAAATGAAATTGCTCCCACTAAACTTCATATATATACATTGATCAACAACATTCTCATTAAATTCATATGCAGTGACAACCATATCAAATTTGAGATACTACTGTCTTGATGCTTGTTTTAACTCATAGATAGTTTCTTGAGCTTACAAACTATGTGCTCTTTGCCAGTTATCTCAAAACTAATTGGTTGTGCCATATAAATATCTTCATACAAATCTCCATTCAATAAGACAATCCTCACATCTATTTGATTGAGTTCCAAGTCAAAATGAGCAACTGTAGCTATAATAATCCGCAGTTAATTTTTGGTAGAAACTGGTGAGAAGGTTTCTTTGAAATCAATCCATTATCTCTAGTTATACTATTTGGCCACGAGCCTAACCTTATATCTTTCTACTTGTCCACTAGAGCCATATTTGATCTTGTAAACCCATTTGCATTCAATGGGTTTGCAACCTTTAGTAAGTTCAACAAACTCCTAAACTTCATTGTATGACATGGAACTTAACTCATCTTCTATGGCATGCAATCATAACATAGACTGGGGACTATTCATAGCTTCCTAAAATCTGACAGGTTGAGGATTATCTCCCACATCAAACTCATGTTCCTGCAAATAGATAATATAATCATAAGGAATGGCAGGTCTAAGAGTTCTTTGTGATCTTCCAACAACAGCTTCATCCTCTTCAGTATCAATGATTTCATCCTGTACTTGATTTTGAGGATCAGTATGAGAGTCTACTGGATTGTGTTCAATCACGAGGTCATCAGTAGGAATAGAAATAATAGGTACATGGACTAAAATCTATTCTTCCCTAAACACAATTTCTCTTGACCCTTGACTTGAACCAAAATTATCTTTAAAAAAGACATTTCTATATGATTCTACAATCCTGGTGGTGTGATATGGGCAATAGAATCTAGAACTCTTTGATCCGATAATATAGCCTACAAAGTAACTACTATTGATTTTCGGATCAAGTTTCTTAGATTGTGGATTATAAAGCATCACTTCTGCTTTGCATCCCCAAACATGAAAATGATGCAAGTTTGGTTTCTTACTTGACTATAACTCATATGGAGTATTTGGTATTGACTTGCTAAGTACTTGATTTAAGATATAAGCAGCTGTCTTCAATGCCTCACCCCACAAAAATTCAGGCAAATTAAAATGAATCAACATACACTGCAACATATCAAGAAGAGTGTGGTTTCTTCTTTCAGCGAATCCATTCTATTGAGGTGTTCCTAGCATTGGCATGGATTTCTTCCACTCTTATCATAACGCCTATAATACGCTTCACCTATATCTGAATTAACTATCTTAATTTTCTTCCCCTTTTAAAGGTCAATATTTGTCTTGGAGATCTTAAATACCTCTAAAGATACAGATTTTTTACGAATAAGCTTCACATGACCATACCTAGAGAAATCATCAATAAAAGTAATGAAATACTTATAACTACTCAAAGCTGGTGGAATAAATGGTCTACACACATCAGTATGGATCAACTCCAACAATTCTAATCTCCTATCCGTTTTGCCCTTTCTAACCTTGGCAGTTAAGTTTCCTTTAATGCAATCAAAACATGTTATGAAATCTGAAAAATTAAGATCCTGAAGAACACCATCTTTTATCAAACTCTCCATTCTATTTCTAGAAATATGGCCTAAATGTTTGTGTCATAACATAGAAGATCTTAAATCCAATCTCATATGTTTAGAACCAACAACAGTATTAAGAGAAGAAGAAGAAGCAACAATAACACCATCATTCAACTCAAGTTTGTAAAAGTTTCCATATAAAACTCTATTTCCAACCAAAAGAGAATCATGATACAAAGTCATTTTTCCAATTTCAAAAGAAAGACCATAACCTAGTCTATCCAAAATAGATACAGAGATCAAATTCCTCCTAATAGAGGGTAAATATGCAACATCATGTAACATCAAAAGATGTCCTGTCTGTAACTGTAATTCAACTGTCCCAAAAAATTCAACTTTGACTTAAGTATCATCTCCCATATACACATGCTGCTCAGAACTAGTCGGCCTTTTTCGACTTGTCAGTTTCTACAAGGATTTTGTAACATGAATTGTTGCTCAAGTATCTAACCACCAAGTATTTGAGGGCACATCAATAATATTGGACTCTAGACAAACCATCACAAGACAATTACCTTTCTTCTTTAAGTGAGTTTTTAGTTTTCGGCAATCAACTTTCTTATGCCCAAAACACTGACAAAAGTTACACTTCCTTTTAAAAAACTTATTCTTCTGATTACCAAAAGATGAACTCGTCTGTCCACTTCTTTTAGGACCAATAACCTTCTTCTTGAAAGGCCTTTAGTCACTTGAGGTATTTGAAGTGAACTTTCTTTTTCTAGAGTTGTTATTATGTTGTGTTATCATATTAATGCTTCTTGCCCTTTCCTTTTTCATGTCATCCTTTTCCTTGGCAAGAATATCGGTCACCTACTCAATAGTTCATTGCTCTTTTTGAGCATTGTAGCTTGATCTGATTGAATCAAACTTTGAAGGAAGAGTTCCTATCACAAGCCAGACCATGTAATCCTCATCAAGATCCATGTCCATAGTCTTAAGCTTATGGTAGTAGCCCATGAGTTTGTCGATATGAGCCCTAATGTCATTTACACCATCACAAATAGTGTGATGGAGAATGTTCAAGTACTCATTCTTTGAGAACTTCATGTACTTCTTCTTAATGGCTATAAGAAAATCCTTGACATTCTCAGCTTCTAAAATACTATCACAAATGGATTCATTCATGTGATACCTCATAATCATCAAACAATATCTATTGGAGTACTCCCACTCCTTATAGGACTTTCTTTCCTTCTCAGTAGCATCATCAGAGGGTTTAGGTGGTGGATCAATTCTCAAGGGCAAATGCATTCGCATAATGGTCAAATTCATCATGAGAGATTCAACTCATTGCTTGTGGTTCGTTCCATCCAGCATCAATATAGCAGAGACTCTTGGATTGCTTAAAGATGAACGAGAACTAAAAGCAATACTTATGATATGCTTATTAAAACATAATCATGTAATTCGTGCTCTTATGTTAAAAAATAATTATATCATTAATGCTAGAGTTATTTAAACAACATCGAACTTATTCATAGGTAAGAATAATTTATTAAATATTACAACTAAATCATCAATACACTATTGAAAGGATAGAAACAATATATGGTTCATAATATTTCAATAAATTTTTTTTTACCATATTGAGCATCCTACTAAATATTAATTATCGATAGGATAATTAATTTAATTAATTTTTATCAATAATAAAAAAATTTCCATCACAAAGAGTTTCATATGCTCAATTTTACAACAGATAAAAATTAAGCACAAACTCTTATCAATAAAAACATTTTTATGCCATAAAAATTTTGAAAACTAATTAGAATTATCAAATAAAACAAAAAAAAATTTATACATAAACATATGAGGAAAATAATACAAAAGGAGCCCCAAAAAATTTGGAAAAAATTGTCTAAAATTTTTTCGGAATAAAATAATAATAAAATAATAAAATAACCCAAACAGGTGGGTCTGCTGGTTGATCCGCGGGTACGCGAGTCGACCTGACCCGGGGACATTGTCCTTGACCTCCTGTCAGGTCGTCTAGTCAACCTATTGAGTGTTAGGGTCGACCCGACAACAATATCCTCTCCAGATCTTTATTTTCGACGATTTTAGTGTCTTTTTCTTCGTTGTGGCATAATCTATAGATTGCCCGTATCATTTCATCCAAATGAGGCTGTAAAACACGCTGAAAAGTAAAAAAATCATTCAGCCATGGAAAAGACAAAAAAAATCTAGAAAACACTGCGAAAGCCGGTGATTTGTTGTCCAAAAATAAAGGAAAACACAATTAGTTCACCAAATAACCTGTTCTAAGCTTCAACACAGCAATTCATGTCATGATTTGTCAAAAATCGGGGTCTAAAATCACAAAAAAAAAATGAGAAAGGAACACCGAAAGCCTTAAAATTGAATAAACTGGCTCTGATATCATTTGCTAAAATGAATACCACCATTCAATACACTCAACAACCATATACATTCTATTTAGGGCATAAACATACCTCCAAGGCTTGTAGTCCCATCTTGAAGCCTATCCATTTTCACCTACTAAGTAATACAAAAAAGCAACAAAAAAACAGAGAAGCAGCCACAAACACACACGCACAACAGCGGCACAACATAGACGTATAAGAGCTAATGGTAGTGGACCACCTGACTTTTCAACCAACCAAGTATACCATATACATTATCCTTTTATATGAATGAGTATGTGACTATAGTTTAATGGGTCAACTATAGTAATTGGGGTACTATCATATGCCTTAATATAATTAACAAATATTAACTATTCCATTATGATTACTCACATACATTAAGCAATTAATTAATGATTATGTATATGGAATTAATATTGTGATTATATTAGTTCATATAATTTCTAACATTCTCCCACTTAGACAATATAATCAACCACCATATCAATCTCTATCATCTAAAACAGTCAAATAAATCACATGCAATAATATATTGACAGGATATATATACTACACAAAATTTGGTCTTGGAGATATTCAAAAGGCTAGAATAACCATTAACACAACATGCATGCAATACAATAACTAAGACTTTGCATTTGTCTTCTTTTGTACTTGTCATTTCATTAAACCACAGATATGCATCAACATATATAGATCAATATCAATAAGAAATGATATTGATCTATATATGAATGGGTATGCGACTATAGTTTAATGGGTCAATTATAGTAATTGGGGTACTACCATATGCCTTAATATAATTAACAAATATTAACTATTCCATTATAGTTACTCATATACATTAAGTAATTAATTAATAATTATGTATATAGAATCAATGTTGTGATTATATTAGTCCATACAAATTTATAAGAAGTTATACTTTCCACAAATTGTTATTGATATTTAGAATAACTATTGTTGGTATATCCAATAAAATTCTTTTTTATCTTTTGAAAAATTTCCGCCTAAATTCATATGAAATCTAACACATATTTGTGGTGAAAATTAAACCTAAGCATTAGTAAGAGTCTCTTGCAAAATTTTAACTTCTAATATTATAACAACACTAATTTATTTTTAAAAACAGTGATAAATACTCAATTAATTCTCAAATGAAAATAAATGCATCCAATACATTCTAGATAAATATATAAAATATTTGAGTCCCTTATTAATCATGTAATATACTTAAATTTATTCAATATTCTTATTTTTGGAGTCTTCTAAGTTCGCTCCATGAACAATCCGTGTTTGTCGGAATAAAAATATGATAAAGACACGAGTATCTCTGACAATTTGTGTACCACCTTTTAATTTGTTTAAAGATTTTAATTAATATTAAATTATTATAAAGTTGATATTAAATTGATCTAGAGTAATAAGATAAAAATAAATAAAATTATACTATAAAAATTAAATGTATAATTAAACTTTAAATAAAACACTAGTATTTAAATGTATAATTAATCAATAATAAATTTAAATTAAATTAAATTAAATGTAAAATATTAATCAAAAATTTTATTATACTATCGATTGAAAAATATTTAAAAATTAGTAAATTTTATAATATTATATTTGTTGAGTTACTTTTAAAAACTGAAAAAAAAACAAAATTCAATTGTATTACACTGTGTTGGATTTTATACTGTGTAAACATAAAAGTCAATAGTTTTTTACTTTAAAAAGCAAGTAGCTTTTAGAAAGTGTAAAACATAAAACTTTAAAAACCAAGTTGATTTTAGACGTTTACTATCATTTTTTGTTTTTATTTGTTTTTATTTTTATGTATATATATTAATTTTAATGATAATTTTATTAATTTTTATATTATTTTTAAAATTTTTATATTGTATTAATATATTGTCTTTTTAATTTTTACATTATTTTTATATTTTAAAAAATAAAAAAAAATAAAATAAAAAATTGGTATAAATACCAAATAAACCCGATTGTCTCTCGAATCTTTTCTTTGATCTTTTGGGATAAGAGTTGCTTTAGGTACTTTGTTTCTGTAGTTGTGGGACTGGGTGTCAATTGGTGAGGGGGGTGACTTGTATGTCTCTTTAGGTTTCCAAAAAAAGAAAAAAAAAAAAAGATACTGTCTTGTACTAACAGCCACGTGTAAGAAGCAACGACGGACAACAAAGAAAACACAAAGCTCTGTCACACCAAAGGAAAGCTAAAGCAAAACACCAAAAGGGTCAGAGAGACGAGACAAAGGGCTTCTCGACCAGGGTTGACTGCGAACGGAGGGGCCTTGATGAATCAATCACAAAATTCGACAACGACTCTCAAGATCGAAACTGTCGCTGATAAAAACCAGATCAACCAACCGCAAGACATCGCTGAGGAAAAGAGTAAACCAATCTTGGAATCGACAAAGCTCCTGTCACATAAATCTGCACAAACTGCGAGTAAGCACCGTTACCGAGGGATACAAAATCAATGAGTGGAGAAAATCTAGATCCATGAAGAAGGCGCTTGGTGAGGGGCGTGTGACTTGTATCTCTCTTTTCATTTGATTGATTTACTTAAAGTTTCTATATAAAAAAAAGAACTTATGTTTACTTATGTCAAGAGAAATCTTTTTATTATTGAGATGTTTTAATTCAAAAAGAGGAAGGGTTAGAAATCTAAAAAAACAAAAAATTGGATTGCAATGTATTTTTAATGTGTAAATAATTATAAAATAATATTTAAAATATTTTTAAATCTAATTTTAATAGTTATGATAACTAAATAGTTTTATTTCACCCACATAAAAATTATCTTTGTTTTACAAAATTCATAATCTCTAAATTTAAGAAAATTTATTTTTTTCTCTTATAAAAATAACTTTTGGTACTTTTTACCTCCTTGATAGTCTTGTTCTTTTTCATTAACTATTAAAAAAGAAGAATTTTATATTTACTATAGTTACTAAAATATATAGTTAATAAATTGTATTTATTGTAAATAAATACATTTGACAATAAAATTAATATAAAATTATTAATGGTAAATAATTCAGTTTACTATAAGAATGAATAATGCTACTGAGAATAATACCGATTCTTTTTTATAATAAGATTTGAATACATACTAAATAAAATTTTTTAGCGATAAGTAATAACTCATAATTAAACTACAGATTAATATAAATTGTATATGAATACCTACATTCAAATACATTATAAGATCCCAAAATCATCCTATGAACTTAGAGTTCTAAGATTAAGAGAGTTTATCATTTGCAAGATTTAAACAATTTTTTACTTTTAGTAAATGATATCAAAATAAGCAAGATCTGATCCAAATCAATCTATTTTCAACAAACTTAGGCCCGCATTTTAAACACATCGTTATCTCTAAGATAATATAGTATATGGGAATATCTAAAAAATCCAAATAAATAGTATAACTCATTATCAATCTTATAACTATGTTATCGACATATAATGTCTTTTAGAAGTACTTATGGTTTCAAGTTACAAATATCTATTAATATATGGGTGAAAGTTAAGGGGTCGCTTGGTATTGCTGTGGGTTGTGATTTTTAGTTGTAGTTTTGATATATTTGTATTAGTTTTTGTGTTTTATCTTCGATTTCTATAATGTATTAATGTGTTATCTTTTTTTATTTCTGTATTAAAAATCAAAACTTAAAACACAAACTATACCAAACAAGCTTTAAGGGATTATTTATTTAACAAAAGATACAATTTGTTCTTTAAGACTTGAAAAATGGTTTAATTTAATCTTCAATATTTTTTAAGGTACTACTTTATTCGTTAACGTTTATAAAATGATATAATTTACTTCATAACCTTACAAAATAGTACATATTACCTCTTAATATTTATAAAATAGTATATTTTACCACATTAACACTAATTCCGTTAAGATCTTATTAAATAAATATTAATTTTGTAAATATTTTATAAATAAACTATTAACTAATTATTAAGAAATTAATTAATAAAAATTTAATGAAATTAGTATTAAAAGAGTAATTTACATCATTTTGTAAATGTTAAAGAGTAAAATGCATCATTTTATAAATGTTAAAAAATAAAGTGATACATTCAAAAAAACGTTAAGGATAATTTAAATTTTTTAAAAAAAGTTTGAGGTAAATTGTATCTTTTGCTTATTTATTTTTATTTATACTTTTTGTTTTTGTTTGAATTTTTTTAATATAAAAATAAAAATAATACTAAAATTAAAAAAAATAATATACTAATAAACATAAAAATATAAAATAATAATAATAATAATAAATTCAATCAATCAACCCTGCGCGTGTATATATATATATATATATATATGAGTAACTTTCAAAAACCTTGGATTAACCTAATGATTAAAAAGAAGCGAATGCCATCCTTTCAAAGCTGTCATTGGTCATGATAATAAAAGCCAGCTCACCACCATTTATCAACACTTTACCGCATATTATAGGCATGAAAGTAACTAAAAAGTCCCATAAACTACAAAAGTTCCATAACCATTCAAGTGATCAATATTAAAATTATTCCTAAGTTAGATCAGTGGAGTATACAACTTTCAGTCAAACGTAACTTCAGCTGTAAGTCTCTCATCAACTGTCATTCTGATACAAGCACAACTGTAAGTCTCTCTCCAACACTTGCTGTTCTTTTAGCGTTCCATGTGGACACGCGGACCATTGATTTGAAAGTGGCGGCTTCTCTGAAAGTCGCTTCTACTTAGAATTACGTCTTGATTGCCTCCACATAAATATATAACTTTAGGTTAAAATACATATTATAGACATTGGTGGAATGAGATTTCAAATTCAGTGGGCCAAATTTCTAAACTTATGATTTTATAGTCTGGGACATTGTGCCCGTGTCATTTTAATTTCAAAAGAAGAAAGAAATAATTATAAGAAAGAAACAATTAGGGAATCATTAAAATAGTCTCCGAAATTAGAGATTTTCTTATAATTTTATAATAAATTTTTTTGATAAATTTATAAAAGAATTAAAGATGAAAACGTAAATATATATTTAAAATTATAAAAAATAAAATTTTATACTCTCTAATAATTACAATATTAATAAAAATAAAGGAGTTAAAAAGTAATTTTAAATTAAAAAAATAAAGTCTATGAAACTCATACAAACCCTATGTGGTGGTTGAAAGTCTTTCCGCGGGAGGTTCTCTAGTCGAGTCAAGGAAGAATATTTGTACTTTATCCTGTTGGTTAATATAATAATATTTAAAAAATTTTAGTTAGGATTTAATTTTTTTATTTTTTAAATATAAAAATAAAAAATTCACACTAATATAACATAAAAATTAAAAAAAACATAAAAATTAATATAAAATTACAAAAATTACAAAAAAAATCATAACTGGTAATCCAATTAAACATCCTCTAAATTTTTCTTTCCCTTGTGATCAATAACATTAGTTTTTATTGATTTCACAAACTTTAAACCAAAAAAAAGTTGTATTAATTTAATTTCATTAAAAATTTTATTTTAAACCTTTTATAAAATTTTTATCACTTCTTATACTAAAATTCAAATCTATTAATTATTATTTGATTAATATCCACCTAACAATTTGAGGAAGAATCAAATTAATAAAAGGGTATTGTGCCTACTGAAATAGAGAAAACTACTAGTTGGTAATTTTTTATATTTGTAGAATGAGTAATTGTTGCTGTTAATTTATTATCCACCAGTGCTAAATATTTCTTCTTCTTTATCTTATATTTTCTTTTTAAAAAAATTTTATCTTATATTTTCTTTAAAAATGTTTCCTTTTTTTATTGTTGATTTTGGGGATGTGTAAACCTTGAGACATTTGTAAGTATTCTTGATACGGTTAAGAACGGATGAGTTTTTTTTTTCTTGTAATTCTTACTCTTAGATTTGAGAAAATATTCCATATTAAAAATTTTAATGTTAAGATAATCCAACAAGAAGATTAGATAATATATTGGAAATTAGTCCACATATTGATAATATGTTTCAAAACTGACATTGATGTCCCACAAATTATTTGGTTACAAAAGTTCTTTAAGATTATAAATTAATACATAAGGACTTTGACCTAATTAAATCAAAGCAATTTTTTGAATTTGAGGAAACATGAGGAGTTTTAGGTAATATCCAATTTCTTTTTTTTAGAAGATAATATCCGATGTTTTCATTGTTACATAATATTATTATTTTTATATTAAAACTTTCATAAATAATAGTTAGCTCAACCAAATTAACCTTTAGTATAAATTTACAAGCAATTGGCTGCACAAATTTGTTTTAACTTTATTCTCTCATGCAATCTGTAAAATAATTTAGACTTAATTATTAAAGAGTCTACTTAGAAAAAATAAATTTAACAAAATTTTATTGAATTCATTTGCAATTCCAAATTTTTATAGTTGAAATATAAAAAATTGTTCATTTCAATTCTATAATTTAAATTCTATGAAATTCTAATATAACTAATCAAATTCCCATCAAAATAGTTGATATTTCCAAATGAATTCTATTAAATTTTCATAAAAAATCTATTATTTTTTAATTATTTTTAAATTATCATTTAATTATAATAGAGTAAAAATAATGAAAAAGGACAATGCAAAACATCGCATAATAAAAAGAATTCCATCGAGGACATTGTTGAATCAAAGGCAACTAAGGTAAGGCCAGGTCTAAGTGACCAACTTGAAATATGCAATAAGTAGAGAGCTCCGACTAGGGTGCCCTCTCATGGCAGCCCCGGAGCTCCCTAATAAGTTTATAAAAGGTTTTTTTTGCTAAACCTATAAAAAAGTTAAGGGCAAAAGCATACATATATATTTAAAATTATATGAATTGATGTTTATACTATCTAATAATTATAAAATTGATACACAGAAAAAAAAGGGCTAAACAATAACTTTGTATTTAAAAAGTTGTGGGATTTGCATGAGGCTCACATTAAGGGTAAAAATGTAAAAATGTATTTAAATTATATAAATTGACGTTTATGCCTTCTAATAACTACAAAATTGATAAAAAGATAAAAGAGTAAAATAGGAACTTTGTATTTAAAAAGAGTAGAACTCACATAGAATCTCATGGGCCCCACGCACGAGCTGATGGTAGCTTCCTAGTTGCTCCCCTTATATATATATATATATATATCTTATATTCACTGTCGAAGTCATATATAGGTGCCTTGTTGCTTGAAGGTACTTGCCATTACTTATTCAAGTCTAGGTAATAGAATTCCAACATAGACATTGATGAATTAAAGGCAGCTAAGGCAAGGTTATGTCCTGATGACAAACTTGAAATATATATAGAGTAAATATATTTGTACCTTTTATATTTTTTCAATTTATCAAACACTTTACGTACTTTTAAAAATATCAAAAACACCCTATATACTTTACCAAAATATCAAAGATCCCTTGATTTTTTTTTTGAGTGGATTTCGCATGATGTGGTAGTTGACGTGACGCTAACATGACGAAGGTGCTGATGTGACAGATGACGTGGTGATTGTACAATAGTGATGATGTGACAGTTGACGTGGCTAGGTGATTGTGCATCAGTATTGATGTGGCAGGTGACATGACATGTGACGTGGCATATGGTTGGGTCAGGGAGGTGTTTGAAATTTTTTCAAAGTTTAGAGAGTATTTAAAATTTTTTAAAGTTTAAGGAGGTGATTGATAATTTGATTAAATTATAAAATATAATTTATTCTATTTTTATTTCTAAAATATATATTTATATTTATAAGATTTATATTAAAAATAATCTTAAGATAAAAATTTTAAAATTTTGAATAATGAAAATAACAATTTCAAAGGAATATATTTTAATATTTCTATTTCACTATACATATACATTTATAAATTAATAATTAATAATATTTTGGAAGTGGCCCCTCTGCAACCCCCAATGTGGGGCTCATGTAAATTTTATATAGATCCCACTCTTTTTAATACAAAATTACAAATTTATCCCTCTTTTTTATTAATTAAGGATAAAATTTTCATTTCATATTATTTTTATATGTACATTTCTTTTTTTACTCCTATATTTCTTTTCAAATTTATAAAAAAAAATCCCTGATGACCACAAAGGGATCACATAACAGTGGCTCCCAAGTTTTCTCCTAACATTTTTTTGTTATGCCTTAAATTAACTCCAATTAATTAATTTATCAATTAGTTATAACTTTAAAAATCATTACTTGATAACTCTAATTAAATTAAAATTAAAATTTATATTTATATACATAAATCTAAAATGTATATTTATATTCATAATATTTATATTAAAAATAATTTTGGGATAAAATTTTCAAAATTTTGAATAATGAAAATAATAATTTCAAAGGATATATCTTAATATCTCTACTTCACTATACGTATAAATTCATAAATAATCAATTAATAATAGTTTTTAATTATGCCTTAAATTAACTCTAATTTATTTATTTATTAATTAGTTATAACTTTAAAATTGTTATTTGATAACTCTAATTAAATTAAATCTATATTTTTTAGATTTATGAATACAAATATACATTTTAGTTTCTCTTCCAGTATCCATTCACTTCACAATGGAAACAAATGCTCTTATCATTCTTCTTCTTAACACCTCTACTAGTCTTTGTTATTTTAGCTTTGGCCTTTTGCTTTTTGCCCTTGTTCTTCTTGGGAGTCTTAATCTTTTTCTTTGAAAAATCAATGACAAGAATAGAAGTGGATTCATTCTCAAGGCATCTTTCTGCTATCTTAAGCATATTCAGCAGCTTAGCTAACGTCACTTTCTTCTCATTCATGTTGAAGTTCATAATGAATGGACGAATCTCAATATAGCCAACTATATTTAGTACGTGTGTTTCTATCGAAAATTTAGGTGCCATCTTACATTGATATAATGCTTAAGAAATCTTAAACCTATCCAACATGTTTTGTGCATCAAACAACTCTTGAAGGCGTAGTATCATGAATCTTGCATTTATAATTTCATGTTGTCTTTGAAATTCATGAGACATACTAACCAACATCATGCATGTTGCTTGCTCATCATCATCTACATGAAGATTATACATCTCCCAAACATCATTAGTTGCATCGAAAGCTAGTCGGGTGGAATTGGAGTGTTAAGAACATACAACTTCCTCTTTTGCTTGAGAACAATTTTCAGGTTGTGATACTAGTAAGAGAAGTTGGATCCAATCAACTTCTTCTCATCTAAGATGCTCCTCATGGACAAATTTGCACTCATATTCAGTAATTGAAAAACATAGACACG
The DNA here is from genome assembly GCA_028565735.1 of Pinacopodium congolense. NCBI lineage: Eukaryota > Viridiplantae > Streptophyta > Magnoliopsida > Malpighiales > Erythroxylaceae > Pinacopodium > Pinacopodium congolense. Next base: position 4,199 of record JAOXYD010162175.1, on the reverse strand, counting down.
AGTGAGTATTAATTTTATGCTCTAAAACTAAATAATCAAGGACTTTAATAAAATTTGGTTATTATACTATTTTAAACAAACTAATAGCCCTCACTATTTGTTTGAAAAATTATCACATAATTTCATAGTAAGCTAGGTTTCCATTCTAACTTAATTGATCTTGTGTTTCCTTAATAAACCAACCAAATTAAAATTAAGTAGATAACATTTATTAATCGTATCTCATATAATTCCTAGATTTGTTAGGTGACAACTCTTTGGCAAAACATATCTTATATGTTATTCATAACCCCACGTCTTACTAATATGATCATGAGTTTGCTTATCCAAATCACATCAATTTAGTTAAGTATGACCCATTGCTATAAGACTAAACATATTCAAGTTAAAGCAGCCTTGAGTTTGTTTAACAAACTTAACAATAAACAGAACTCTGATTTAATCTTATAACAATGAAAGGCAACTTAATATTTTAATGAGAGATTTAAACTAATTATATTAATTTTATCTAATATAATCTAATTATAAAAGATAACTATAATTTGTTTGATTCTATTTATTGATTTGATGACTAATTTAATTTAATAATTCAACTCTTGAAAATTTAAACTAAATTTCAAAATTTTCCTAATAAGAAAAATCCTTTGAATTTTTTTAAAAATAATTAGAAACTGATTTTATAAATTTATTAGGAGGCTAAATTAATTTAAACTTAATATAATTAAGAAAAATTAATTTCTAATGTGTAATTTAATTTAAAAATTCAACTCTTGAAAATTAAACTAAATTCTAAAATATCCTAATAAATAAAAAACTTTTGAAAACTATTTCCAAATAATTAGAAATTTGATTTCTTAAATTTATTAGGAGTCTAAATTATTTTAAACTTAATGTAATTAAGAAAAATTAATTTAACACAATTACTTCAAAATATCCTATAAATAAAACTATTTGAAAACTATTTTTCAAATAATTATAAAATTAAATTTCTAAATTTATTAGGATCCTAAATTAATTTAAACTTAATATAATTAAGAAATTTTAATTTGTTTAATTAAAACAATTTTTAATGAAAATAAAAAAATAAAATAAGTGGAAGAAGAGCTACTGGCGTATGTAGAGCATGCGCCAACATTAGCGCCATCAAGCGTTGTGCCCACCCCTTCATCTTCTTTCTAGAGCCTACATTTTTCTTAAATTTTCAAAATCTTTTTTTTCTAGGTTTCATTTTTGAACACTTCCATCCTCTGCTATCTCACTTTTGAATCCACCTATTATCTAATTAAAGCAAGCAAAATAGATCAAATCTATTGTACTTCATGACTCATGCTAAGAGAGCATCAAGTCACCAGGCAGTGAGCCACTCTTGCTAGTGATGGATTCGCCCCCAATAGCCATAGATATTCCAATATGTCTGACAGATTCACATACAAGCAAGACCCAAGGATTAATCAAACAGATTCAAAAAATTAATCAAGGCAACAAAACCCATATTCAAACAGATTCAAAGACAAAAGGATATTCATATCCCAAAAAAAAAAAGGGAAATTCCAAATTTAAGAATCCAAAACCAAATAGATTATTCCCTATGGATTATATGTTCAAATTCAAAAATCAAACCAAAATTTCCAGATTTACGAACAAACATAAGAGGTTATGGATTCATGAATAAAATCATAAGTTTATTCAAAACAAACCTAAAGAAATTCACAATCTGCAGGTTTAAATCAAGCCCAAAATTTCCAGAATTTAGAAAGAACACAAAACACAAGATAATCCAATTTTTCATAACCTTGAACAACGTAATAATAACCGAAAAAAATTTCAAGATTATATTAACTAATAAATAAATTTTTAGATTATGGAACACACAATATACTTATAAACTCAAGTAACAATTTCTTGAACATAAACAGAAACAATTTCTATTAAAATCTATGAAACCTTTGCATATTTTATCAAATCAACAATAATTAAGCAACTTAATCAAGTTAAATATATTAAAATCCTGCTTTGATACCATTATTGGGAAACCAATATTAATCAAAGCAATAATGCAATAGAAAAATTTAAGGGTTCCTTCATATGATCAATTTAACAAAAATTTAACTTGAAATAAAATAAAGTTATAAAAAAACCTAAATAAAGGATTTGCTGTCGCAATGAATTCTTCTTGTATCCAAACCACAGTCGTTCACATGCCCAACCTTTAATAATATCCATAGGTAATTAGAAGAGAACTCAAAACCTTTTTTAGAGGAGGTAGAGTCATACTAGCAACCCCAGGATTGCCTTCTTTTATAGTGAAAAAATCATATTTTTCTTTATATTAAAAAATCAAATATAAACCATAATTAAAGTCTAACTCTAATTATAATTATAATTTAATTTTTTGTTAAATCAAATATCTCATATTTGATCTTAAAATTTCTTAAATTTTATAATTAAGTCTAAATTAATTAAATTTTATTCTCTTCTAATAAATCTATATGTGTGACCTATTAGTTTCCTAATATATTAGAAATAATCATAAATCATAATTCTAATTCATAATTAGAATTAGAATTAGATAAACTAAAACTCCTTTTAATTCATCTTTAATTCTCCAATTAAATAATTTATGATCATAGATTGTTTATATGCAACTTTTTAAATATCTCAAGAAAATGACCAAACTGCTTATCTAATTGCGTACCTTTCATCCTTTGAGGATAAGGGATCCGAGGTCTTACTGGATATGTGATGGGGTCAGCAAACAACCTTGGATGATCCTCCTTTGCAACCGGTGCTTCCTTGTCCTCCTTGCTAGCCTCTCGACTCTGTTCTTCTTCACTCTTGTCCACTTCTTTATCATTTTGCTTACCTATAACTTCCTCAAGCTGTCTGCCACTCCTCAATAAGATTGCCTTTGCATGTTCTCTCGAGTTGACCTCAGTAGTGCTAGGCAATGAACCCTAAGGTCTTTCCTTTAACAAACTCGCAATCTGAATCATCTGATTCTTTAATTTTTTGATAGAAGATTCTTGATTTTGCATTCTGATCTCAGTGGTGGAAATGTACTTCGAGAGTAGCTCCTTGAGGTTGGATTTCTCTGGTGGCACAAGATTAGGAGCCTTAAAACCTGGAGGTGGCTGTCTCTGAATATTAGATGGCTGTGGTTGTACCGTCTGATCATTCCTCCAAGAGAAATTGGGATAATTCCTCCACCCTAGGTTATAGGTATTAGAATATGAATCCCCTATCTGTCTATGATAATTGCCCATATAATGGGCCTCTTCTTGCTCCTGAGTAAAGCATTCCTAACTTGACACTCGGCAGATGAATGAGAATCTCCACCATAATGTTCGCACATGGCACAACTCCTCATAGATGAACTTGCTCCTTCTCTCACACTATGCATCAGCTTATCCAGTTTCTTCGTCAAAACATCCATCTGAGTTGATAAAGCCACTGTATTGTCTACTACACGATCGCCTATAGGTTGCTTAGGATGCCTTTCTGTATGATATTAGAAATTGCTTGTAGCTTTCTAATCAATCAACCTATAAGCTTAATTTGGTGTCTTCCTCATCAAGCTACCTCCTACTATTGCATTTATTGTGCTCCTAGTCGATGGAGTCACTCCTGAATAAAAACTATTGACTTGTTTCCATGTCGAAAACTCATGACTAGGATAATATGTTAACATATCTTGAAATTGCTCCCACTCTTTATATAAACTTTCATTCTCATATTGGGTAAAGGAAGTGATCTCATTTTTCATCTTCACAACCTTAGTAGGAGGAAAAAACTTGGCTAAAAACAATCTCATCAACTCATTCCAAGTGGTAATGGACCCTGACTGTAGAGAGGCTAAACATGCTCTAACCTTATCTTTTAGAGAAAATGGGAATAACCTTAATCTTACTGCATCATCCAACACCCCATCTCGCTTGAACAAATCATAAATGTTCATAAAGGTCTCTAAATGGGTATTCGGATCCTTCAAAGGCAATCCTTTAAATTGTAATGCTCTTACCATGGATGTAATGCTATGGGAAATCACAAAATTCACAGCTGTGACTCTTGGCCTTACAAGAGGAAGTATGGGTCTATTATTGTGCCCTATAGTTAAATCCATCATGATCAACTCCCTTCTTTCTTTAGGACACTGCAAAATCTCTTCCTCACGGTGCTTCATCTCTTCAAACTGTGCTTCA
>JAOXYD010162164.1:0-10246 GCA_028565735.1 Pinacopodium congolense | reverse complement strand
TCTATATCCCACTCATTTTCTTTCTTTATAACTAAATCACTTCCTACGAGTTAGGTAGTCATTGTGTAAGGTTGAGTTACCATTATCCACAAATATATATTCTCTCCCATAAGATAGCATCTCATCCTATTTTTTCAATACATGTAATTATTCCCATTACATTAAGGCATTCTATGTGGATTATGGCTATCTAGATTGTATGAAGAGCCTATAATGTTTAAAAAGTGTGCCATTTTTTCTTTTCTCACTAATTCATTATAATTATCTAATATGAGACCTATGCTTTGAGACCCCTTGTTAGCCCTAAATGACAGCTAAGGGGGGTGAATTAGGTTCTTCAACTTTCAAAACTAATTAAAAATATATAAACAATACTTTGTGAAAGTTAAGTAAAAACAACAATGAAACAAATAAGATCAAGGGTACTAGAAATTAACAAAGATTGTTATGAAATATAAAGTCTAAATCTTACACCAAACTTACTCCTCCTTTTTGGCCCAAGTATAATCAACTATTATTTTTCAAGGCTCAAGAATAACCTTTCAAGAAAATTCCTTTTGTAGGCTTAAGAATAACCCTACAACAATGAACCAATTTCTCATAAGTAGAGAAAATCACAAATTTCACACACACTCGAAAAAAATTTACTCTTAAGCATGTACATAACTCAAACTTGATAAAACATATAACACTTGTATTATATGTAATACTTTCATAGTTTACTTCTTCTTCTCTCCGTATATTTTTAAGGCAAAAACATTGGGTTACCCGTTGTAACATCCGTCTTCACTGAAGTGTCCATTGTTCTCTTAGTTTCTTTTGATTGTTGGACAAATCTTGTTACCGTTGGATATATTTTCTATCTATTGGACAAATCTTCTATTTGTTGAGCAATATAACCATTGTGCCTTATCTGGTCGATTGATAAGCCGTGCTCGGTCGACTGATCTTCAAAACTCTGTTCATTCGGTCGATCAGTTTTCCTTCGGTTGATCGCTCTTCATTCAATCAGCCGATCATCCTGAGTTCGCTCATTCAGTCGACCGTCCTGTTTTGTTCAGTCGACCAATCATCCCTCAGTCGACTAATGCTTCTCTAAGTGTTGTAGTTTGGTCAACCGATCTTCGAAGTTCGGTCGGTCGATTCTTGGTCTTTAACAAGGATCGATATTTTCTTTACCAGCCTATCTTTAAAATATACTTAACGAAGGTATTAGTAAAAGATGTTTTGTCATCATCAAAAAATGGGTGTAACCTTCCTTGGTTCAACATAAGGGTATAACCAAGAAGAAGGAATAGAAAATGGTGAGATGTTTGCCCCCGTATCTAGATTAGAGGCTATTAGAATATTTCTTGAATTTGCATATGAAATTTTTTTAAAACTATATCAAATGGATGTTAAAAGTTTGTTTTTAAATGTCCTCATTCAAAAAGAAGTGTATGTTAAACAACCCCCCTGTTTTTATCGTCATGATGCATCTGAACATGTTTTCAAACTTTCTAAAGCATAATATGGTTTAAAACAAGCACTTAAAGCTTGGTATGATAGATTAAGTACCTTTTTTTTTTTACTTGCAATGGTTTTGAAAAAGGGAAATTAGACTCCTCCTTGTTTATTAAGAAAGATCAAAATGATTTATTAATTATTCAGATATATATTGATGATATTATTTTTGGTTCTACTGATGAACGTTTATGCAAAGAATTTGCTAAGTGCATGAGTAGGGAGTTCGAGATGAGCATGATGGAAGAATTGAATTTCTTCCTCGGACTCAAAATCAAGCAATTAAAGAATGGAAACTTTATATATCAATTAAAGTATACATGGGAACTCCTTAAATGTTTCGGTATAGATCAAAGAAAGCCTTTAGGCTCTCCTATGAGCACAACTACCAAATTTAATAAAGATGAGGATTAAAAAGTCGTAAGAGAAAAATTATATAAAGGTATGATAGGTAGTTTGCTGTATTTAACTACTAGTCATTTGGATATCATGTTTAGTGTTTGTTTTTATGCATGCTTTCATTCTTCTCATAAACAATCACATTTACTATATGTTAAACGTATTTTGCGCCATCTAAGTGGCGCATTGCATTGGGGAATTTTGTATCCTAAAAATTATTGTTTGGACTTAATTAGGTATTTTGATTGGCATGATTGATGGACACTTCCTGTGACCTTTTATGTTGATTTTCGAAAGGGGGAGAGGTATGTGATATTAAATATCCTTTGTTTACCGTATGCATGAACATAGGGGGAGTTGAGTTTTTTTATATTTTTATGAAGATTTGAACTCTTGTTTAATTCAGGGGGATTTTATATTTGTTGTTTATGCTTTAAGATCACGTGGTTTTTTCAACACCAAAAGGTGGAGATTGTTGAATCAAAGGAGGTTCCACCTTGTTTTGATGTTAAAAAAACATATTTTCAATTAATATTTTTGTTTAAGTGTGTATAAGGATAGGTATAATTAAAGAGAGACAATTTTGAAGTATATTTGCACAAGAAGAATGTTGAGACAAAGTTTGTCTCAAATGAATGAATATATTGGTCAACTGAATGTATACCGGTCGATCGAATACATTTGCTGAAGAGAGCATCGACCGACCAAAAGTAGTTCGATCTACCAAACCATTGAACCTGTCAAGCGAATGAATACTTTTAGTAGATCGATCGACCAAATGATGCCTATCAGTCATTCGAATCAAGAAGATTACGCAGCAAATTATCAAGAACAGTCATAGTGCACATCGGTCACAAAAATTACTTAATGGCCAAGAGAATTAATGGGAAGATAAACATTGGAAATTTTCACAAATAGTTAATTAATCCTTATTTATAGTATATATAGAGGATTAAGTAAGGAACTCAAGATATAGGTCTTGATATCTAGTGTCTATCAAATTTAAAGAGTTTTATGTTCAAGTTGTGTGAGATATTAGCCCGTGTAAAAGTTGTGTGCTTAATTTGTGTGAGTTTATTCTTAAGCCTTTAAAAAGAGAGTTCAGAGATTATTCTTGAGCCTACAAAAAGTAGTTTCAAAAGGTTATATGCGAGCCTTTGAAAAAGTAAACTGGGTTATCTTTGAGCCTAAAAGGAGGTTGTAACTTAAATTTATATTTGCATTACTTATTTCATTTCAATAAAGGGCAAGTTTTTTTTTCATTTATATTTTTTATTCCACAAATTTATTGAATTGTTTTGTATGATTCTTGTTTAAATTTTTAGAGCCTAATTCACCCCCCTCTTAGGTGCTATTTAGGATCAATAACTAGCCATTTAGGATAAATAACTAGCCAAGAAGTCCTTGTGCTCCAGTCGACTAGTGGAGAAAACACGCAATCTAGTTTACTTATGTTTCTATATAGATAATCAAAGCCTGGTGATTTAGCATTCAAGTTTCATTAGATTAAATTCCTTCATTGCCAACTCCTCAAAACTAGTACTTTCTTCTAGTGAAGGTGCATTAGCCCTAAAGTCTTATAGTAAGGCTATCTAAGGATGGGTTTATGAAGATTGTTGTAAATTTTGACAATTACGTTACAAAAATTTCAAATAGTTTGTTTACCTAAGATTGTAAGTACCAAAGAAATGGTTCTCGTATTACCTATTGAAATCCTTGACACATTGGGCATGCTTAGACTCTTGGATAAATTGGTTTCGTACTTGATAATCTAAGGATGAGTAAGAGTTACCTCATAGTTTTTGTGCACTTCTTGTCCTATTTGATCACTACTACAAACTCTACTAACTAAATTATCTAAATTCTTATTGAAGACCTCTACTTGGGCTACTAGAGTTATAATATCATTAATCTCGTGAGCCTTATAAGGATTCCTAAGGTCTTGTTTAGCATGGAATAAAAGTTGTTATTTCTACCTCCTCTATTAATTTACAAGCTTTATTTGAGGTTTTTTATTATAAGAATGCCCATTAGTGGCAGAATGTGTCAACTTGTTGGGCTTAGAGCTATAAGTATGGATATGAAATAATCAAAAATAATTGAATAAAGAAAGAAAACTAACCATAATAAAAATAAATAAATGAAATAAAATATAAATAGTAGGAAATTGGAAAAATAAAGGAAAATAACAAAAACGATAAAAGCATACTAAGAATAATCTATGCTTATGTCTCCTTTGTGTTGCTAATGAACCCTGCAAATGGCATCAACAACTTGTTGTTGTCTTCCTACAATTAATTTTAAGCATGGTTTTATCTAAGGACTAATAGAAAATTTGTATAACTATCAATAAGTAATATAGTATATCAAAATGAGTGTATATATCATCCCATAAAGATCTGTTATAACTATTAAGTTAATAGGTATATAATTATTTAGAGGAATCCAAATTAATATATTAACAAAATTAAACTACTAACTATACTAAAATTTTCAACTTATGCAAATGAATTCAAGTTGAAGTTAGGGTTACCAATCTTTAATGTATAACTAAGGTTTCAAGTTTCAATGAACTAATTAAGTTGAGGATACCCTATTAAAATCAGAACACAGCTAGGGTTAAGATAATGCCTTGTCTCTATTGATAATATTCCATTGCTTGTTCATTCAATGAACTTAGGTTATAGGCATAACTTGTAGCGATTTCAATCCTAAAATTGAGACCCTCATAATTAACCAATGTTTGGTCATTCATTGACTTAAATTGTATTATTATTGACTTTTTTAGATAATTATGGTTAGTTTTTAAGACCCATAATTATTTACGAGTTTATTCTAGTTAGCCAGTCTAAAATAGATAACTAAGCAGTCATGTGAATAAAAGATGAATAAATACTTCATAAATTGTAACTCAATGAAATTATCTACTAATATATTCTTAACTATTTTAAAAGTTAGCCACATATATTAACAAATAAAAATAAGGTATTTGATATCATAGATATATTTATTGATCAAAAGACAAAGTTTTGAGAATGTTAATCGAATTAAGTGCTTGAAATACTGAAGAATGAGTTTTCATCTTTAATCTAATCTCTAACCATGTTGATCAACTCCCTAAAACCTTGAAAGGTATCCTTTGATACCTGCTTCTAATTCAAAAGTCCACCAAAAGTCTATGCAAAATTCTCTGCAAAGCTATATGAAAAGTGTTTAAATACATATTGATTAACTTTAGGTAGTTTAGAGATTGATTTGTCTAATTTCCTTTAAAATCTGTGTTAGAACAAACCTCTTAAGACAGTATCAACCCTTGAATTCAATGATTAATGTTTTCTTTAAACCCTACATTATTCTGGTATCTTTATAACAGTCTTAAACAGTGGTTATTCTCTCCATAAAGGTCCCATTAAATGGTCGTATTGTTCTTTTGATGTTACTATAACGGTGGTAGAATTGAGACATGAATGTTGCAATTAGTAAACTCCATTGATTTAGAAAACACCCATACTTGGTATTTTTTACAAACAAAACATTCCTTTGGCATCAACCTACATTCTAAGCAATAATAGACATAAATGGGATGCTTTACTTTTTAAATACAATATAAAATATGTCAAAATATACATTACAATCCTATAGAATACACCCCTATCATCATTGTCAAAACCTAAGTTGAACCTCCTTTGGTTTAACATAGTGGATACTACTAGTCAACTAGCTTGCATAAATAGCAAATTTATATTCTAGTCACACATTTTTCAACGAGTAGTAATCGAATAGTTTTTTTCCAAAGTTGATTTTTAATATTTTTAAACACATCAAAATTACTGAAAAACACATCCTAAAATTTTTAAAATATAATTTTTACATAAAATTTAGCACTTAAAGAAGTTAAACTAGTTCACTAAAATTTTTTGATATAATTAGATCATTTAAAACTTTCCCAATACAATTACTCTTAATTATGCAACTAATATGTATAAGCACTAAGTATGAATGCATCATCCACACTTTGAACATATCAAAATTTTAAGATGACCAAAATAAGAAGAAAATAAAATTTTAAAGATATAACTTATTTTAAACATTATATTAGTCATGATTTTGAGCTTTTTCTTTTTTTTGTTCTTCATAGGCTGAAATTAAGCTTTTAGGCTCCATATTATATCTTTTAAATGATTGAGCCTGTCTTTTTAAAACATTGAAAAAAAAAATCATTAGTAGGAACAATTGTTTTTCATCATCAAAAGCACATTTGGTTCAACACTTACAAAGTTTTAGAACATCTTATTCACCCTATGCTCCCTATATGCCATTTAGACCTAGCACAAGTAGTACATATCATTTAAGATTTTTTAAGTTGATTTAGTTATCATTTATGTTATCGATTATTTTTTTTATCCCTTTGTTATCTTACCTGCTTTAGTACTTTAATTTTGGAAAGAATCACATAAACCCAAATTTAAAATTGTTGCGAATTAGGGTTTTGAAAAAATTTATATGATTATGAGCTTTTTCCTATTAAAGGCATATGGAATGCATGATACATGAAATGTATCTACAATTATATATAGATTTTAGGTGTTATGGATACACCATTATGGTTTTGAGTGTTACTTATGATTACATTCATTGCCTTATATACATGTATAATTACAATTTTTTTGACCAATGTATGATCTTTATTATGTATTAAGGGCATTGATTTGTGTTTTCTTCTTGTTCAGGGTCAAATATGGTTGGTCAGGTATATTAAAATGCATCAATGTGTTTACTGTGGCAAATTATCTACTACTAATATAAAGTGTGCATCATTCCATTTCTTAAAATATATTAATAAGGACCAAATTTAGACTTGTAAACATTTGTTAGTTGGGGCAAACTACTCGATGCATATTTTAGGCATGTAAACGATATTATAAGTGATGGTCAACAATTTTTTTAATTAATTATAATATACTGTGAAATATTTGAATTTTGTTTTATTTTGATAGGAGATACATAGATGGTTTAGTGACATAAAAAAAACGTAAGTAGTAATTACTGTTGAAAATAAAGAAAGTGGAATTTTTTTTCTTTTATTTATTTACTTTTTCCCTAGTTTTATGTACTACTTTGTCATATTACTCAAGTAACCAGCTTAAGAAGAATATTAGGAATTTAAAAATGATGTCAGCATAAAACATATACTGTTGAATGCAAGGATTTATAGATTCAATAAAAAAATTTTAAATGTTAATCAAGTTTAATTTCATTATTTTTTAATTTTTAAATTATATTATTGGTAATTTTAATTCATAACGACATTCTTTTTATTATTTAATGATATTTTAATTTAATTTATATTTGTATGTGTTAATTTATTCTTAACACGATTGTCATATTTCAATAGCTGAACTTTTTCAATGTCTGACATTTTATCATAAACCTAATATATTTTATCATAATTCCAATAAAGTTGGCTTATGCCCTAAAGTAGACAACCTTATTACATGTTTTTATTTTTGAAAAATTAAATGGGATAATAAAATAGTAATACAATGGTTGAAATCTAATTCCTTAAAGGATAATAAAAGTTAGAGGATATATATATATATATCATAAAATCAGCTTATAGAAAAAGACCAAAAACAAAACTAACCAGCCTTGAATCAGGCAGATTGCAGGCTTGAAACAGGTATACCCCCTAGCTTCTATTAGTTTACACCATTTAAGATTTATATAGCTAGCATATAGAAAAATATCCAAAGCATTTTTCATTACGAAGCAATTTATGTCGTCTAGTTTTCAACCATCTTGAAGAGATAGCAAAAAGATTCATTGGTAGCTCTACTTCATCAAAATTGAGGCTCAATACAATTATATGATTTCCTTTTCTATCAACCTCCCTCTTCTTTTAACCATATCGCTATATCAACCTTGATCTTCTTTTAATTATATCGCTATAGCCATCTTAAACTTGGTATCCTACAATTTGTAACTAGTATAGATGATTAGCTCAGTTAGAAGATACTTCATAGAAATGCTTTCTATTGAAAGATTCTTGTGTTTTTATGTAACCAAAGAGTATATGTTGGAATTGCTAGATACATTTTACTGACCACTATGTCATCTTTTATTAAGGAAGTTTGGAGTAAGAACCAATTTACTATGCCATATAGATTTTGCATAGAAGTTGTGAGTTGGCTAGTTTTAGGTACACTACAAGTATACATGTAGAAACTTATAGCATAACTAATATCAATCCCACGAGCATGGACTCTAGAGACCTAACAATGTGAATTTAGTGAATCAAATTGCATAATAAGCAAAACAATCAAGTTACTCATTGATGGAAACTTAAGGAATTTTCTATCTTTGTTTATCTTTATTTTAACTTATTTATTTAAATTCATTTGATCCTAGGTGTCTAACAGTTGATTTAGCCTCTCTTGTGATCTAACCTATTAATCCCAATTGAATTAATCACAACCAGATTTCTAACCTCTCAATTAGCAATACTAGTCCTAACAATTCAATTGTATTTAAAGCTATCCTAAAGACAATTAATAAGTAATTAAGATCTCTCTTCTATCACCAATTAATGTAATAATTCCAGGTCTATTAAGTTAACAAATCTCTTTACAGACCCTAACTCAAATAAATCAAAACAATCTCTCGATTCCAAGTGATTGTGAAATAAACATTTATCATAAACAACCTTTCATTAAATCAAGAAGATAAAAGCTGAATAAATGACTAAAAAAAACCCTAATTAGATTTAGAAATCCATAATCATGTTCAAACAACCACCATTTATATTAAAAATGAAAAATAATTTAATGGAAAAAAGAAAATGATGATGTAGGTTAAAACCCCCTTGGATGGAAATCTTGACAACACTTTTGAATCTTGATTCTCCACCTAAAATTTGTAGTTTCTTAATCTTTTTCCACTTCAAAACCCCTCTTTTATTGTTTTGGATGTTTCTTATGCTATGAGTGGAAGTTTTTAGGGTTTTTTTTATGTCCCCATCCCCCCCCCCCTCAAAATATTATGGAAAGTGACATAATCACATCTTTCCATATCATCCCACCACATCAGCTTTTCTAACTTCTAGCTCCACTTGCTATTGAGACAATAACTTTTTATATAGACCTTAAAGGGTCATGAAATTTTGTATGTAGGTTGCACACATGATGTTCTTATACCCTATAAAATTTTATAACAATATTATATCCATAAAGGGAACTTAGTGGCTCACTAAATTCTCCTAAACCAAAACTAGTGCTTAATTAAGCTTCTCTTTTTCTTCTTTGGATGAATTCTTAATGACTTGTCATATGACCTTGAAAATTGTTTTGGAAATTTCTCACATGTTGCTTTAAAACTTTAAATTGGTTCCATACCTCTTCTAGCTTTAAATTTTCCACCTAAGTCAATTACACTTAAATTGGCATTATATGTTCACACCAATGTCATACAATTCTTGCCCTAAAATAAAAAACATCATATTAAAACACTTAAATATTGTCAAAAAAATTATACTAACATCAAACTAAGCCGAAACCATGCAATTACAATTCTAAACATGAATACTAGAACATTAAACCATGATGCAATTAGCTTATAATGCAACACTATCTACATCCTTATACTTAAACTTTTGCTTTTTCCCAAACAAAATTATACCAAAAATACATAACTCAAATCACACAATCAAACAATGATGATTCGTTAAGTTGAATGCAATGAATATATGAATGTGAGAAAGATGAAAATGTAACAATGGAATAAGTCGTATGAAATTCACTTACTTTTGAATGGAAATATTCAAGAAGATCCAACCTATCTATGTTATGAAGCCCATATGTTGAAGGTCATTACATGAAAGATGCATCTTAAGTAGGATATTAATCACCTATTGTCAAACCTATGGCACTTATACTCATGCATTGATGATATTACCTAGTAAAAGGTAGTTTTTCACTAAACAACCATTTATAAAAATGTCATGATATTTAAAAGAAGACCGATATGTTATATTTTTTACATTTTCACAATGTTTTAGTCCATTATTTTAAAGAAACATGTTAGGGGTTAAATTTGTAGTATTTTTTAATGTTATTTGATGTTAATTTAACCGTATTTTAGTGCTTAAATGTTACATTTATGTGTTATTATGTTTACTTTGCATTAAGGAGCTTAAACATGAAGATTGGAATCAAAATATGAAAGTTGTATAAAAAGTCAACTTATAACGACATCCTATGTAACCTGCCATTGAAGTACTGTAGACCCCCGTTGAAGGAGTCCAAAATTTGCATGCTAACGGTAGCATGTTTATCCTATAACGACGCCA
>JAOXYD010162153.1:0-10246 GCA_028565735.1 Pinacopodium congolense | reverse complement strand
CAATTAAATTAAGGGCCTTTGCTTTCAATAAATGATATGAATGAATGATGACAATCTTGAAAGCCTAAACAAACTCAGTATGGTAGAAATTAAGCATAAAAACGTGTGTATGTATATGCAATATAATCAAGATAGGCTAATTGCAAAATCTGGACAGTTTAAGTACTATATGAATATTTAGTTCAAAACAAAAATATAAGTGCTTAACAATCAAACCAAAAATACCAGAGAACACCTAACACCTTATGAGAACTAACCATAATAAATTTATGCACTCAAAACTGATTTATATGATGAAAATCGTGATTGAATGAAGAACATAAAAAACTGGACAGTTTTGATATATAAATGAACTAATGGACACAAATAATGAAATATCCAACCAAAAATTTGAAACTAAGATTATTTTGACTCCTAAGAACTTAAATAAACATAAAACACAAAGAAATAGTTTAAGTAAGTTGAAATTGAAATCAAACTCAGACCAGTAAACATAGTAGCTATCTTGAAGTATATGAATGTTCAAGCTAAATGATAATTTAAACAAGCCTTAAAAAATCGAAATAAGGTTCAAACACAATCTAGAGACTTTAAGCAATTTGAAAAATCCAATAACATGATTTTAGAAATAGGTCTTATCAACTAGAATCGAGATTCAAGATAGAACAGTCTTAACAGAGACAGTTTTGATAGATGAATGAGTTCCAACTTTAATTTGATGAAATAACCTTTCTAAAATGTAAAAGATGGATCAAATAAACTCTTAAACACTCAAGAAAGATATTAAACACAATTTCACACACCTAGAAACACAAAGTGACAAAAATTGATCGATTGAAAATAAATGCAGTGAAAAATGGACAACTTGAGTCTTTTGAGAGATTCAGAACTTTTGATCCGTTTTTGGAGAGTCAAGAGTATCAAAATTCGTTTATAAAGAGTATATATAGTGTCTGGAGACTTAATAAGGGTTTTGGAGAGTTTTTAAAACATTAGAATGAAGACATAAAGGATAAATCCGAAAGTAGAAACTAGCCATTGGAGTCAGAGTCATTAACGACGTCCTCTGGGTTGATTAACAACACTATTGTTCATAGAATAGGCTGTCGTTGATGTTGTTGGAGAAGGGGTGATAAACGGCACTCAAGTAGGGTGTCGTTAATAATGATCAACCTGTCGTTAAATGTCCAGAAAATACTAAATATGCTGCATAATTGACTCCAAACCTTTTTAAACAAGTTCGTAATGATAATTGAGACTTAAAACACCTTTTAAATCATATATTGAGGCTATATGAATGATAAAATACCTTGCAACTAATTAAACACATGATTTAGCCTATGAATTGAGATAATATGCACTTTTGGCATTTCAAATGCAATGCATGATCAAAACTTAAGTCCTTAGATCAATTGAACATCAAATAAACTTACAAACATATTTGAAACAACCTATCTAAGGTCTTAAAGCTTCCAAATCATTTGAATTTCCATTATCTTCAAATTTGATCTTCAAACTCCAAGCTTTCCAGATTGAATTCTTCTTGAAACCTACCTATCTTTAAGATCATCATCATAGACTTAAACCATTAGTAATCAAATATTTTTTATTATCATCAAAACCAAGATTGGAACCTCCCTTAGTTCAACAGATATAAAGGGAGACGATCGGGAAATAGATTAAAAAAAGGAGGGGGTTGCACTCCACTCACAAAGTAGACAACTACAGAAACATTACTAGGGGGCTACTCTCCTTGGAGCTGATGATTGAAACAAGGAAGAAAAGAGGAGAGCTCTCCATACTCTATAGTAGCTGGAGTTGATAGCTCTAAAAAGTTCGGAGTTTGAAGCTTCTTTTCCTTAGTGGGGACAGCTCTTGTTTTCTTGGGAGAGCTTTGGATTTTTCTTGGAGAGAAGCACCGTCCCTTCCAAGAGCTTGCTGAAGATGCAACACGTCAACCACCCTCATTTAGGTTTAATTTTAATTATTATACTGTTCATTCTCCACCTTTATATAGCGTTAGTTCTTTGTCTTTTTCGTTGCTTCTCTTTGTTATTTTCCAAATGTGATTGGGTAGTTCTTGCTTCCATTTTCCCTTGCTTATTCCTTGTGTTATCTAAATGCTTGAATTTAGTTTATGTCTTTGATGCTTTCTTATACATTAACCTTTGGTTTATGTTATTGTGTTAATGTTTATCAAGTTTTAAGTTTATTCCTTAAGTTTTCATTTATGCTTAATGTATTTAGTTAATTTATGTTTGGTAATTAGTTTTTTTTATTGTTATTATGATTTTAGTTTTTTATATTTCTATGTTTTTTCAATATTTAGGTGCTGAAATTTTTGTTTAGAAGTTTAATTTTAGTTTAGTTTAGTTAAGTTTTAGTTAATTAATTGTTAGTTTAAGTAAGTTGTGTTTGTTCTCATTTCAGTGCCAAATTGTGTTTTTCATTTGGTGTTTGTAATTTTCCAGCCTTAGTTTAATTTAATTAAGGATGGTTTTTGTTAATTTAATTATGTATGGCTAGTTTCTTTAAGGGTTCAAAGGTATAAGAAGGATAAAGGATAATTAATTGTGAGAATATATTTTTTTTAATTGATTTGGTGTTTTAAACTTAGGTTGGCTTGGAACTTTGATTAAATGACATGAATTAGGTTTTATCTTTAGGATTGATAATCCTTTAGGTAATTTCTTAATTTAAATTCTTGGATTTAGAATGTGGTACATAATTGCACTTAGCGATTTTTGAAAGTAGCAATAGGTTAGTTGAATTTGTTAGGATACCTAACTCACTAATCTAGGGTTCCATTCCTTTAAGTTACACTTTCCGAATTTGCGTATTAGTGGCCTAAGTTAGTAGTTCCTTAATACCTAAGGTGTCTTCACTATTAAATCTATTCTAGGTTATAGTGAAGATAAGGATACTTTTAGAACTTATTAGATTTACCTAAGTTAGAGGAACCGAGGGTTTGAGAGCTTGTTCGAACCTATAGGTGAACACTATAGCTAGAGCACTGTTCATATAAGTTCAAGGATCAATAGTTATACTAGAATCCTGATAATACCTTCTTCCTATTTCTTTGTTATTGCTATTTGTGGTGTTTTGTTCTTTGTTTGCCTTTTTGATGTTTTTATTAGGTCTTAGATATGTTAGTTCTCTTTACATTTAGAAATAGCAGTACACCCTAACTCTTTATGGAATCGACCCTGACTTGCCCTAACTATATAATTAGGTTAGTTAGGTAAATTTATTATTTAAGAGTTTGCGATGACTCACCAATTGTACAATAATAATTAAAGGAGCAACATTTGTAACAAAGGACAACTAGGATAGATAACAAAAACTAATGGTGACTGTAATTTAAAGCATTGTGATCATTCCAAAACAATAAGACACTTAAAGGAAGAATATTTTTAGATTATTGGGCACCATTCAAATTAGCGGTGACAAGGACAATAAAAAACTCAAAATTATAGTAAAAGGGACAAAGCACATAAGAGAAACATGCACAAACCATGAGATAAAAATGGTAGGTCCTATATCAATTATACATGAACAAGATGATAGCCAACAACAATCATGATCTCATTCTCCTATTGTTGGCCTTACAAATGAGGAGTATTAATGACTTCTTAACATTTTTTGTAAATAGCTACATGAGGATGACATTGCTTCTTTAGGAAACTTTGTAGGTAAGTACACTTCTTTAACCACTAAATGGGTCATAGATCGTAGGGTTTCAGATCATATAGTAATGATAAATGTCAACTTAATTCAACCCATCTTGTGAATAATCATACACCTATGTAAATTCTAAATGGTAGTTCTTTACCAGTGAGACATATTGGTAGCATGAAATTATCTCTAAACATAAAACTTGATAATGTATTATACTTTCCAAATTTTATATGAAACCTCTTATTAGTATCCAACATCACCAAGGATATCTATTGTTCAATCACATTTTATCCTAATTATTATATCTTTCAGTACCTGGACTTGATAAGGTAGATAAGAGCTGGTGATCTGTGTGACGAGGTTTATTAAATAAAGTTATACAAGAAAGCAATGGCTAATCATGGAACTACTAATAAAAGTGTATTGTTTTGGGATATGTGAATGGGTCATCCCTTTTATCAATGTCTAAAACTTGTACTTTACCTTAATTTGCCTTTAAATTTAAACTATGATTATGATACTTACAATGAGGCTAAATAATCTAAATTGCCATTTCCTATTAGTATGAATAAAATTTTGAGACCTTTTGTTTTAATTCATATTAATATTTGAAGGAATTATGTTACACATTCTTTAAATGACGCTTCATATTTTTTTGATGATTTTTCCATGGGACTTGGGTTTAATTAATTAAACATAAATCAGAGGCATATAATTACTTGACTATTTTTTACAACATGGTGAAAACATAATTTGAATCTTTTGTTCAGATGGTTAAAAGCGATCATGGGATTGAGTTTGCATATAAGGAAGTGAGAATTATTTTACAATAATGACATTTTATTACAAACCTTATATATATGAAACTCAAAATAAAATGGGAGGATAGAGCACAAACATAAACATATCCTTGAAGTTGCACGAGCCTTTCATTTTTAAACTTCACTTCCTTTGAGATTTTGGAGAGATTATTTATTAATTTCAACATAATTGACCAATATCACACCTACACCCAAACTTTAAGGTAAATGTCCATATGAAATCTTATTCAATAAATTGCCATCTTATTCCCATTTGCATGTTTTTGGGTCCTTGTGTTATGGTCATAATAATAGAAAATCCAAAGATAAATTTGAATCAAAGACTGCATGATATTAGTTTTTAGGATATCCTAATAGTTAAAAGGGATATAAAGTATTTAATCTTAAGAATAATAAGCTTTTTGTATCACGGGATTTCATCTTTTATAAGTACAAAAATCCTCTTTTCCACAATTTAGTAAGCAACTAATCCTTCCTTACATGCACACCCTCCATTTGTTGATATTAACTTATCTACATGGACAAAAACTTAAGTTCAAAATGATGAGACCATTTCAAATACTTTCATCAATATCTCGCCACTTACCTTTGAGGAAGAACATTTAGTTGAAACTGATAATAATTCACTTACTAATCTTGATCATCAAAACAGTGTCCTAATACCATATCTACAAAGTCACAACATCCTACCTGTATGTTTCAAGTGTCTAGAAAATTACAAAATTTTGACTATCATATGTTTCCCTCTTTAAGCTTAAAGCCAGTCACTACATTTGCCGCTGGTCTAGTTATTACTCATTCTATTTCTTCCCATTTATCATATAATTGTTTCTCTATTCCCCATAAACCCTTTTTAGTTGTTATGACAAGAATAGATGAATGCACTAATTATGCTCAAGCTATTAAAAGGTAATGTTGGCATTAAGAAATATAATAATAAATTACAACATTGGAAGAAAATCAAACTTGGAACTTAGAAGAACTTCCTCCAAACAAACATGCCATAGAATCAAGTTAGGTATAAGCCAACTGGTCCAGCAAAGCTTTACAAACGTGTCTGGTTGCAAAAGGTTATACTTGAGTTAAAGTTATGGATTATCATAACACTTTTGCTCTTGTTGCTAAATTAATGACAGTTCCAAGTCTTCTTATAGTAGAAATTACCAAAAATTGAGAACTTAATTAGCTCAATGTGTGAATAATATTTTATTGCATGGTAATATTCAAGTTATAGATTTATATGTGCATCCTTCAAGGCTTTAGTAAACTAGGATATATTTGAGTTTGTCGACTTTATAAGTCTCTTTATGGCTTTAAACAAGCATTAAGACAATGGTTTCATAAATTTATTGAAGTCTTAACACAAGTTGGTTTCAAACAGCCTAAAAACAATTCTCTTGTTACTCATACACACAGTATCAAATGTATTGCATTACTTGTCTATGCTGATGGTGTAGTTATTTCTAGTAATGACATATTTGACATGTCACATCTTAAGGACTCTGTGAATAGTTATTTTTTTTATCAAGGATCTAGGACTCCTCAAATATTTTCTTGGCATTGAAGTTGATTGAAATTAAAATGGCCTAGTACTTAGTCAGCAGAAATATGCTTTAGAATTGTTACATAATGCTAGTGATCTTACAAGTAAGCCGTGTGATTTCTTGATGGAATAAAAACATGGATTGTCTACTGCTCTCAATATCATCGTTTAGATGGTCATTTATTATATTTGTCAATTACTAGGCCTAAAATTTGCTATGTTGTTCAAGTTTTATCTTAGTTTATGTAAGATCCATGCTAACCATATTTAGATGCTGCTATATGACTGGTTCATTATATCAAAAAGTCCCCAAGGCAAGGGATCTTTCTTTCTTTTCAATGTAATTTCAATCTTACTACTTATACTGAGTCTGATTAGGTAGCTTTTCCTATAGTATTTAACTACAAGGTATGCCATCTTCTTAGGCAACTCTACAATATCTTGGAGATCGAAGAAGCAAGTTGTTTTTTTTTTCCTCTGCTGAGTTTAAATATCGTGCTAAAGCCAATGCTACTAGTGAATTATTTTGGTTGCATGTTTTACTTTTAGACATGGGTGTTAATGATAATCATATTATGTAACTATTTAGTTATAATAAGGCAACTCTCCATATTGTTGCTAATCTAGTATTTCATGAACGAATTAAACATATTGAAATCGACTGTTATTTTGTTTGAGAATGAATTTAAGATAGTTCCTTTGTTACTAGTTATGTTCCATCTTTATAATAGCTTAGTAGCATCTTCACCGACGCCCTCAGTTGTGATCATTCTCTTACTCTTTTTGGTAACATGGGCATTTACAACCTTAATTCTCTAACTTGAGTGGGAGTATTATAGCTATACATTTAGCATAATTGTAGCAAAATATTTTGCATATTCTACATTTATATTTTTCTACTTATTTTGATACTCTTTCTATATTAGGTCTGTAAGCTCTAAAGGCACTCAAGAGGGGGGTGAATTGAATCTTAAAAATTTTCTTAACAAATTTAAACTTAACTCCTAACCAATTTAATTGAATGAAATATACACAGGTGAATAGTAAAAAGATAACATACAATACGAAATAAGTAAAGAGAGAGAGAAGAAGGCAAAGACACACGATTTGTTAAAGAAGTTTAGCTACCCCAAAGATAGGCTACGTCTCCTCTCTAACTACCTATTGGATATTGTTCTTTACTACTAACTCTTATAAAAAGAAAGAAAGCAATATAATCTTCTTATAGGGTGTAGAGTAACCCTTATAAGACCAATCTTTTTTCTAAGCAAAAAGGAGCCTTTACAACTAAAATCTTTAAGGTAAAGAGGAGCTTTTACAAAACATAATCTTACTTTATTAAGGTGAAGAGAAACCTTATGACCAATCTTTATATGGAAAAGAGGAACCTTAACACACTGAAACAACAACAACAAATCAAACAATCCCTTCATAAGTAATTACGACACTTAAGAAAGTGTTTCACTTAAAGCACAATCAATCTAAGGGCTTCAATGCTTTAAATAATGATATGAATGATAAATGACCCTAATTAAAGTTTAAACAAAAATAATTATATCTGATTGATGCACTAAAAGGGTGTATGATGATGAAAACACAATAAGAAATACTCTCAATAACCAAACCTAGATAGATTTGATAGATAAGATAGGAAATGCTTTCAAACACTTAAACAAGCCCTTAAAAACTAGTTAGATAGCCAATGATACTTCTGAGGATTGAAAAAAAGAGAAAAAAATAATTTGGAAACAAAAAAATGATTTAATTGCCCAAATACATGAATCAAATCTAGTTTATACAAACCAGACAATTTAAGGCACTTTACAAATTTGGACCCTAAAAAGAAGATATAAGTGCTTAAAAATAAAAATAAAAATACCAGGATAATACTAAGATTATAAAAAACTAATCACAATAAGTTTACATACCAAAAATTGATTTTGATAATAGAAACACAAATTTAGCACATGAATAGAAAAATAGTGACAATTTAAGTATATCTAGAAAATATTTTTTAAAGCTAGTGAAATAGCCTTGCAAAAATTCAAAAAAAAAAACACTCTATGACACTTAAGCAATAAAAAAATAATTATTTAAAGATTTTATAAACTGATTAAAATGTTTAGAAACAAGTTGAAAGTTATAACAGAAAAATCTGGACAGATTTGGTATTTTTGAAAAAAAAAAAGACTTGAAACCTAAGAAATAATCTTCCAAAAAATAGAAACAAAAATTAAACCCTCTAGGAACCATTGGTAAATAGAAAATCATGATTTTAGATTTTTAGAAATAGTTTAAGATGTCCAGATGCAATATCAAAAACAAGCCATAGCAACCAAAAGCAAATTTGACATAGTTGATAGTTTAAACTCTGGTCTATCAACATAATCACTCTAAAAATCAAAACTATGATAAATCCAACACATAAACACTTTTTCTAATAGAACACAACAGTTTTCACACAAACAAATAGATTAAAAATAGAAAGGGATGAGAGTAAACCAAAATAATGATATAGGGTGATGTAGAGAGATGGCTTGTCGACGTGAGGAAGACTGATATGATCTTTAAAATCTAATTAAAGAGCTTGAAAACGTGTTTTCAGAGTTTTAGGAGGCTAAGATATATGTGAGGGATAGTTCTACGGCTTTATGTTATTGACCTTGGCCATTTAGACAGAAAACATGAATTAATTCCAAGAAAGAAAATAAAGAGCTGTTGGAAGGAGACCTAAACGAGGTGCTGCTGGAGTACAATGACGCCGTCTAGCTTTGATCAGACCACCGTTTTATTCCAAAAATCAAGCATTCAAAAGAAAAGAATTCCAGAAAATTTCATACATTATACTAGTATAGAATAGGACTTGAAAAAATTCTTAAGACATAATTTGAGACCATATAACAAATTAATATAATTTAATTAACTTCAAAAATTAGTTTCTCTATGAAATTAAAACTTAATGCAACTTAGGAGTGACTATATTCAATGCATGATAAATGCTGAGTTCTTAGGTCAATTAGACAATAAGTGACACTTATAATTATATGTAAGACACCATAACTAAGGTCTTTTAGTTTCCATATCTCTTGTTCTTGCTTTAGATTCATTTTAATCCTTCAAACTTCAAGCTTTACATATGAAATCACTTTGAAATAAACCTATCTTTGAATTTTATAATGCAAGCTCAAATAATTAGTAATAATTATGTTTTATTATCAAAACTAAGATTGGAATCTCCCTTGATTAAAAAATTTCCTAATTTTTGATGATGAAAAAATATGTGATATCATAGAAGAATCAAACAAATTTCAAGATGACAAATTCATAACATTTCTTCAATCATGCCAAAAACAACTAAAGCTCCCCCTTAGTACACGCATCAATCTTTTTAAAGCTTCCTTTTAATATATGCAATCCACAAAGCAATATAATATCACATACATATCTCTCCATTTTTGACATCATCAAAAATAACTAAAAACATACGTGTGAATACAAATTAAGAGGGGGAAAACTTTTATAAACACATAAAGATTAAAGAGATGCACCATTAATCATGCATAATTATCTCCTTATCATGTAAAATCTATCCTTAGTCATTGATTTAGTGAATATATCAGCTAATTAGTGGTGTGTGTTAACAAATTTCAATTCAATATCACCATTATGCACATGATCTCTTATAAAATGATGTATTATCTCAAGATGTTTAATTCTTGAATGCTTAATGGAGTTCTTGGTTAGGAAAATGGCACTAGTATTATCACACCTAATAGGTATCTTATTTATATCTATACCATAATCTCTAAGTTGTTGCTTAATCCAAAGAACTTGTGTACAAAAACTACCAGCCGCTACGTACTCCTCTTTGACTGTAGATAAAACTACTAAATTTTGCTTCTTGCTAAACCAAGAGACTAATGCATAACCAAGAAATTGACAAGTGTTAAATGTACTTTTGTTTATCTAGTAAACTACTAGCATAATCTGCATTTGAATAATCAACTAGCTCAAAGAACGTATTTTTAGGATACCACAAACTTAAAGAAGATGAACCAGCCAGGTATCTCAAAATTCTCTTAATGGCCAATAAATAAGACTCTCTAGGACTAGACTAAAATCTAGCACACAACCATACATAAAATATGATATCAGGTCGACTTGCAGTCTAATATAGTAAACTATTAATCATACTTTGATATTG
>JAOXYD010162142.1:0-10246 GCA_028565735.1 Pinacopodium congolense | reverse complement strand
TAATATACCTAATATGCTAAGAAAATTGTTTATAGATGATTTAAGGATTACATTTGTAAACATAAGCAAGAAATTGAAGCTAAAACTTTAACGCATGAGAATATATACACACCTTTTGGTGTATTAAAAAAAGATTTACTTATGGCCAAAGAATATGAATTACATAAGAGTGGCTTGATAATTAAATAATTTTGGTATGTGCACTGTAAGATAGGGTAGCTATGTATAACTCAGAACCTTGATAGTTGATATAAAAGGCAACAAGTGAAACTTTTTAGTTCATAAAAGTTATACATAGCCAATCAATACTATTTACAAATTCTCGAGTCAATTTTATCCTTCTAATTAATGCTATTCATCTCCATTAGTTAATTAAGCAGGAAGAATCCATAAAAAGTTTTACATACACTCTATACATACGAGCACTAAAACCTATATATATAGAACTAAATTTTCAAGACTTAAACTCATTCCCTGTAAAAAGTATTCACACCTTATTAGCAAATTACAAAATCACCGTTTATAATCATCAACACTTCTTGGTCCATTTGTTCATCATGTCGCTATTGAGTATAGCCAAAAACTCTCTCATAAACTTCAAAAATTCTTAGATAGTGTTTTGTTAACGTATGCTATGGGATTACCTTTTTACAGTAAAACCTTCTCCTATCCTTTTTCTACAACCATTTGCTTTTAACACAAACAATTTTAAAATTCAATAAGGCCAACACAAGGGCTAACATTAGATATTTCTTTGATGTCAAAAAGGCCTTGGTTGATTTATGATTTCAAGTAAAAGCATTCTTCTTCAACAAGTTGGCCAATGATTTGTTCAATAATCCATAATCCTTAGTGAATCTTTTGTAATATCTACATAAACCTTAGAAACCCTTGAGGTGTTTAATGATTTTCGGTTCAAGCCATTGGAGTATTGCTTGTATTTTGTGTGAGATAGTAGCCACGCCCTCCCATTTTATGATATGACCCAAAAATTCAACATATGTAGCATTAAATGAGCAGTTAGCCAACTTCACATACAACCAATGTGATTTTAAAATCTCTAGTACCATTTTTAAGTGTTTTAGGTGTTGATCAAATGACTTATTATATATCAATATGTCATTAAAAAAAAAACCAAGACGGGCATCCTCGAGTTTGCCTTATAAATATGATTTATAAGACTTTGAAATGTAGCTGGAGCATTTATCAATCCAAATGATATAATTAAAAATTCATAATGACCTTCATGTGCTCTAAATGCTACCTTGTAACTGTCTTCTTCATGTACTCTAATATGATGATATCTTGATTTTTTATCCAATTTAGAGAAATACCTAACACTATTCAATTCATCAAACAATTCCTCTACCAAAGGAATAAGAAATTTGTCCTTTATAATGCACTAATTTAAGGCCTTATAATCCATGCAAAAATTTTAGGTCATATCTTTTTTCTTAATAAGTATTACTAGTGCTAAAACATGTACCAAGATTGAGTTTATTGCTGTAATTAGAGTTTGTAAAGAGTTGCTTTGAATGAAAAAGTTTCTTCAAGAGTTCAATTTTACTTAAAAGAGACATGTTTTAATTTGTGATAGTCAGAGTACTATCCATCTTAGCAACAATTTTATTTTAATAGTAGGTCGAAACATGTTGATGTGAAGTATCATTAAACAAGTGATGTTCTGGATTCTAAATTGCTTGAACTTGAAAAAGTGCATAAAGATAATAATTATTCAGATATAATGACTATGTCTCTACTAAAAGGGAAGGTTGAAACTTATCATTTAATTATCGATTTGGCACAAACCTTCATTTAATTCAGACAAGGGGTCCTCCTCAAGCAGGTCTCACTTTTAATTAAAAGAAACTTACTGAATAAGCGTTTGGCTAGGGTTACGTTATAACCATTTTAGAGACTTTTCTTCTTTCTCTCCCTTTTGAGTAGTTGTTTGTAAGTTCTAAGACTGTCATCTTCTTTCTATTTTTATCAAGATTTATAGTTGATGGTTGGTGAGTGTTAAATATATTCATTCATTTTCTACTCTCTTTTTACAAGGTTTTTTGGTA
This sequence comes from Pinacopodium congolense, assembly GCA_028565735.1. Taxonomy (NCBI): domain Eukaryota; kingdom Viridiplantae; phylum Streptophyta; class Magnoliopsida; order Malpighiales; family Erythroxylaceae; genus Pinacopodium; species Pinacopodium congolense. The sequence continues at coordinate 8,177 of JAOXYD010162142.1, read as the reverse complement.
TGATTTGTAGCTATTTTGTGTGGCTTGTGTGGATGTTTGATCTCTTTAGGGTCCGTTTGGTTTAGATTTTTGTTTCCTTTTTAGTTTTTGTTTTTGTGTGCTTTTTTTTGTTTTTTTATTTTTTCAGTTTTTGTGTTGTATTGGTGTATTGTTTTTTTTGTTTGTTTTTGTGATATTTTCTTCAATTTCTGTTTTTAAAAAAGTTGTAAACCAAAACTAAAAAGAAAAGCTATAAAAATCAGCCCCTTAGTTTTTTATTTTTGATATGATTATTCTATTCACACTTTGTGAGTGTTTACTATTGTCTTCGTTATTTGGTATGTGAGAGAAAGTTCCGCAAAAATTGTTATTACCATTGTATAATAGAAAATTTTCCATTATACAAAGGTGAAATGTCCCGTATAAAGGAAGATCTATTATAGTATAAGGGAAGTTATTGTTGCTGTTGTCTCTCTTTTGGTATTATGTAGAGAAATAATTAATGTCGACAGTACAGGAGAAGAACTGTCATTGTACAAAAAAGGAATGATCATAGTATAAGATAAGAGTCTTCACTTTGTTCTAGGATTAGAACAAACATTACTAATAACCACACGTCTTGATGAGTATTTATTGTTATGATCTCTTAAATTGTTGAAGAATTCATTTTGGTATTATTTAATAGAGAAGAACGTTCAGGTTGGTCAAAAGAAAAGAACGAATAACAGAGTTGGATGTAAAAGAAGATTGATACGATGGCGTATAGAAGAATAATAAGACACGATGTCACTGAACTAAAGTTGTAAAAATAGATAGTCACGTGTGATGATTTGATTTTTGTGTAATAGGATCTATTATAAGCATTGCAAAAGGAGAGAAAAAGGATGAACAAGAATAACTTCCTCTTCTTTATATCAATTCTCTGGCTTATCTATAGATTCTCCACTTCTTCTTCTAAATTCCTAATTTCTTATTAAACCTAAATTGAAAACCCTATACCAATTAACCTATATCAAATTGGTATCAGAGTAGTTCAATCTAGGGAGCAACCATGGTCAAAGGAAATGAAGTATAAGAATGGAAGAGGTTTGAAGAAAATTTACTCAATCAGTGGCAAAAAGAATGGTGTAAATAAATGTAGGAAAAGGACCTACATCAAGCAAAAAGAATACAAGAATTTAAAGAATGGATGTTGCAATTATTTCAGGAGGAAACAATTAAATCAATTGAAAGGATACCAAAGGATCAAATAGTGTCTCACACAAAAAGTGGAGAAGGTATGATTACAGATAACCCATATTTTCATTCTCCTATAATTGAATAAATTAATGAAAATTTTGTGGCAATCAGTGTGTAAGTGCAGGAAATAGAAAATATGATGATTGAATGGCCTAGTAATAGCTTGACAGAAGCAGAAGAGAAGTATTAGGTGGTATTTAAAGTGGTTTTCTTGTAGAGCAAGAAATTGATAATAATGAAATCTTTGAAAGATAAAAAATCAATGAATTTGAAGTGGGTTTTTAAGAAAGTTTTGAGTCAAACAAGGTGGACACTATGTTGGATAATACAACCTTGTATTATAGTTCAAAAATGAATTTATACTGGATTCAAAAGTCTGGTACTTAGAGTCTTTAGCAGTAGATATAGACAAAAACTATAAACAGAAGGTGTACTAGTTGTTGTTTGATAACCATAGATGGGGAGTATAGGGCCATCCTGCACCTAAGTCATAGCTTAAAATAGGTGAAATCATTCATTGAGATGGCAAAGAATGGGTGGAGAACAAAACACAAGAGTTGCCTGGAGAATGAACGACAGTGGCAGGAGCAGAGGCAAAGACTAAGGTCAAGGTGGTAGTGACAGAGAAAGAGGGGGGAAGGGAGGGTGAAAAGCTAGTTAAGTCAGTATAAAAAAGGGGAAGAAGATGTATTTTGGTAAAACTTTGCCAATTTGATTAAAAAATCAATCATTTAATTAAATCAATAAATTGCCTGATTTTTAAACTTAAAATTTTTTTAATAGAAACTAAACTAACCAGTAGATTTTTAATTAACATGATTGAACTAATCAACCCAGTCTAATTTTATAAATATTGTGGATTCTTAAGAATGGATGGGATCACCAATAACTGCTTTTACCTTTATTAATGACACCGTTATATACTCTAAAACAAAAAAATAAATAAAGTAATTTTTTATTTTTTATTTTTTATATTTATAAATATCAATAAATAAAATTATACTTTTTTTAATGACAACATTTGATCATTTACACTGTTCTTTCCAATACTTTTTAGTGTGCAAAATATATTTTACTTCACACATTGATTACTCATCCTTGCAAAACCAATTTTGAAACATAACAATGAAATTAATTAGAAGAATATGTCTTAGGGTTGTGGAAAATTTTATCTTATTATAAGTTATTTTATTATTTCTCAAAAATCAAGTTTTCTTTTTTTCGAAAATTGAGATGCAATTAACGAAAGCAAAAAAAGTTTAAATAAGAAATAACCCACAACAAGTCTAAAAAAACAAGATCCTAATAGGACATGAAGTCAACAAGACAAAGAGAAATGATAACAGAAATACATAAACCAAATCAAAGCATGGAAAGGAGAGCTAGAGGCACATAGAGAAAAGCTAGAGGTGCCTAGTAGTCAGCACATCTCTAGATAGGTCACTTGCAAGCACCTTAATGAGGGCTAGCTCCCCAATTTTTGAAAGCACTATATGAGATAAATCTATCCTTGAATGAGCTTCTTCACCATGAAGTCTTTTATTCCTTTCAAACTAGAGAGAATAAACTATAACTCTAGTGGATAAATAAAAAATCATCCTATCACCTTTAGAGTGGAATTGCCAATTTAAGCACTAATTAGAGAAATTTGACCAGCTAAAGTAGGGATGAGCAATGCCAAAGGGAATCAGTAAGGAGTTTCAAAGGGAGTGAGAATAAGGGCAGAGAAGAAGGAGATGGTCCAAAGTTTTCGGGCCTTGTTACCTAAGTAACACTCTTGGTCAGAGACTAGAAACTTCAAGGAGTCTTTGGTACAAGGCGAAGTCAGAAAGCAAGCCAAAGAATAAAAGCAGAGGTAGGGAGAATGGTAGAATTCCATACCAACTTACACCAACTAGGCCTATCTCTATACCCAATTAAAAAAAACATAAAAGAAGATAAGGAGAACTATGAGTTCTTATTAGGTAGCCAGAGGATGGAGTGCTCAAGTGCTGGATTTGGATAATAAGAAGGCCATGTAAATAAAATATGTTCAGTATATAGGCGGGAGCGCATAAGCCAAGTCCATGATCTATTTCTAATGAACGCTTGCATCTTAATATAGAGGGAAATTATTGTTCGCAGACCTTGGACCGCTTCCACTTGGAAGAGAAGGCTTAAGGCATGCCAATTATTAAACCAGAAGGTGGTTGTCTGTCCATTACCAATCTTATGATGGATGCAATGATGAACCACTTCTCAAGTTTGGAGAATCTGCTAGAAAACCCCAAACATACTACCACTACTTTTCAAATTCTAGATGCTATGATGTTTCAAACGGTACTAGTGCACCCACTTCACCTATAAATTGTGTGCATCATTAATAAGTTTCTAAAGCTTTTTGATGAAGAGAGCTTTGACAGTAAACTTGGTAGATGGGATACCAGAGCCATTATTTTCCTTAGGAAGGCAAACATTGACCCATTTCAGCTTAGGAATTTTTATGTGACCTATTGTCCTACTCCAAAGGAAGTCTTGGAAAATCCCATCCAAGGTCTTAATAACAGCCTTAATCAGAGAGAGGAGAGAACACCAATAGATATGCATATGCGAAAGGACTAAAATTACTAGTTGAAGCCTACTGCCATAAGAAAGGGTCTTGTTATACCAATTGTGGATTTTGTTGTACATAAATTCAATTAAGGGATAGCAATCGGAGTATGAGGGCTTACGGGTGGTGATGGGTACCCCAAGGTAACAAAATTGCAGTCTTTGGGAAGATAGGTTAGACTCTGTAGCAATATAACCAACCATACAATCGGCATCTGATGAGAGGAATAATGAGCTCTTCCTAGGATTAAAGTTAAAATTGACATAGAGGCAAATCTCGGTGTATTTAGTAATAAGTTTAGTGAGGAAGGGGTGGCACCACAAATCAAGAGTAAGTCATTGGGAAAATACAAATCTTCTAATTTGAGCTTGCAATATTTATAGTGATAATTGAAAGAAGGCTCCTGTGAAATCTACATAACGAGATATCGATGGAAAATTTCCATACTAAAAAAATGGTACGATGAGAAAGGAACACCTTGAGAGGCCTCTCACAGCTTTGAAGAAACGAGTTAGTTCTCCATTCACAAGAACAAAAATTGAAATAGAGGTAATGCATTTGCGAACCCATATGATGATTTAAGGTGGAAAGACCCATCGCTTTCAGTTTAGCTGCTAAATTCGACATATGTGTTACATGATTGTGAATGGGTTAAGACCAATCAAATTTCTTGGTAGTCAGCTCACTCATTAAAGTCCCTATTATGGACTTGTCAGCTATATTGGATTAGGAGTATTCCTTAAGTCTTAATATGAACTCTTTTGCATTGTCCGTCTTAGGCATTGATAGCTTAATATTATATGTGATCATCATTCGCATCAAGTTGTTAGACCATTCCCAAGCCTCATAATAAGACTTGTCAGCTTCAGAACTAGTCTCAGTTATGGTTGCGGGCCTTGCATATAAAATTAAAATCAAGTCCAAATCCATTACACCCAATTGAAATTAGATTTGTTCGGACCAATCCGCATAGTTCAGACCATTGAACTTGACAAGCCTATTTCTTAAAGCGAACAAACTAGTCGAGGCTGCAAACACAACATATAGCTCATGCATTAATGCTTTGAGTAAATCTAAATGGATTCAGACTAACTAACAACTTTGATTATATATTTAAATTTGTTAGATTAAATAATAAGTGGCCCATGTAATTTAAGATTTTGAGTCTAATCAAAAGGAGCTCAAGATGATGGTTATTGGGCATTTAAGATATTAGACTCATATGGGTCCACAAACCCATTTCCCTCTCCTTTTAATATGTATTTCGGTAGTTTATGAATAGTGTTCTTCTTTTACAAACATTGAAAATTTCTCTGACCATTAAGAGATACAGAAACACTTCAGGTAGAAGAGAATAAAAATTTAATTCAAAAGAACTTCAAACATCATGGATTCAGGTTTGATTTATAATATTATATTCGATCCTGATAAATGCTTTCAATTGATATCAGAGCATGGTTATTATTTTGTAATTTAGTTAGACCTGTCTTCCTCTGTCAAAAGTTTTATATGTTTCTCTTATTTTAATGTCTCTGGGTTTCGGTTCTTCAACTCTCAAGAATCAATGGTTTATAAGGGTTGTTTCGAAGAACCGAATTTGAGATAATTAATTTAGTTGTGTTTTAGATTGTTTTAAGCCTAAGAACTTGGATAAACAGAGCACCAAAACTCAGTTTATGTTATTGGTACTGTTAATTGAGGTAACAAGAAATAATTTTGTGTTATGCCATGCCTGTAAAAGATGAATGAATCTAGGTTTTGTGTCTAAAGTGAGAAAGAAGAAAACTCTTATTGTTGATCTTTGTTTTTGGCCACCAAATGGGTTATTGGATGGTTAAGATTGGGCAAGTTTTTGGTTTTTGGAGTGAAAAACTTGTAAGAAACTATGATAGAGCCAGCCATGAAATGAAATAAAGAAAACAAAAATAGAGGAACGAAAATAGAGCATAGGAACGGTTCTGAAGGAGGAAGGTGAGACGTGTGCAATCACCTATAAGTGGGCTAACAGTCGTTGAAAACGGTTGGTGTGTGCAAACCCAACTCACCAGGTTCTGCTCGTGCAGCACACGTGCCAAGCAAGCTGACAGCCCCTTAGGCCAGTAGCATTTTTGAACTCCTTTTAGGCCCGTTTTGACATATTTTTGGACAGAATTTTCACTTGTATATGGGCTCCTTTGGACTTTTAAGTTAGGCCTTCTACATATTTGAATTTGGATAGTAATTAATTAATTAATTACATGTTATTATATAAACCTAAATTAAGGTTTGAATCATAATTGGTTAATCAATTAATGAAGAAATTAATTAACTAAATTTAGTTGATTTAATTTTAAGTTTTTATGCATAATATATTTTTTGAAAATTAAGTTTCATATTATATGTTTTATTTGGTACTTTGAATATTTTATATTATGTCACGTTAGAAATTAAATTTTCAAATTACGTGTTTGATTTTATACGTAACATTACGATACTTTAGAATAGTTTTGTTAGTCACCAAAGTAATTAAATTAAGTAAATTAAATTAAGTCATGTACAAGTCACCAAAGTGACCTAGTTAGAAATATTTAAATATTTAATTATGAAATTATCAATTATTCATGTTGATATGATGCTATTAAAATGATATAAAAATTTTATTAAATAATTAAGATATTTAATTATAACGTTAGAAAGTCACTTAAAGGTGGACCATTACTTATAATTAATAACATTAAATAGATTTATCAATATATTTAGTTAATATAATTATATATCTAAAAATAACATATATATTGATTAGAATTATCTATTATAGTAAATTTTATTAGTATCATTATAGGTTACTATGTCTTTTTATGCTACCTTTTTTAGTGATCCATGAGTTGATTTCATACTAGACATGCATCCATTTTGGTCTGCTTTTCATGGGCCAACATCTTCTCTGCCGGTCAACATTCTTCTTGCTATCCCGTGATTATTGTACAGAACTTAATGTTTCATTGTGGTAAGAGGATTGGGCCAGAATTATGTTTAGATGACGGAAGAAAGCTGCTAAACTATGTCGTTCTTATCCTGTAATTATCTGTTTACAGTTTTTGCTTGACATTTGTGATTCTAGTGATTTTTTTTTTTTTTGAATCATTTGTATATAGATCTTCAATGTTATGTGTTTCATTTTGCAGAACAAGAAAGAAAGGAAGAAGTTGAGAAAGGTTGGTTTATTGAAGAAGGATCCTGAGGTGCAGATTGAAATGCTGAAGGGGGGAATTTATTGTAACATTTGTCATTTAGTCTAGAGGATATGACTAAGATGTTCAATTTTGTAATTATAACTTGCTGGTTATAGTGGAAGAGGAAGAGTTACTACGGGCCTGCATGCATAAAACTGTACGAACTTTTTTAGCTTAAAATCAAATGATCGTCATAGTTCGCAATTTAAGCAGAAAGAGAAGCTTCTGGAATGTTGCAGCCAGCTGTTCTTGTGATGTTTCATTACTTTGCTATTTATTTTATGATTTCTAATGGATGTATGTCGCCTTTTTCCTATTATATCCTTTTGGCTCAGATTTTTCTCTTTTGGTTAGAAATTGGAGTTTGGTTTGATTGAATTTCCAGTCAAAGACTATCTTTTCCGTACTGTTTTTTCAGAGGTAGATGGTGCTTTAAACAAACAAGAAAACACAAGAGACAACATGAGGACGCACTTAACCTTGTTTTGAAGAAAGGAGAAGTAATTTCTGGAACAATGTATCAAGATTACAATAATGTAAGGTCTCTTGTTTACTCTACCTATACATTCATTTGTAAGTCACTCAATTTTCATCATGAACCCAGGCAACAATGCTCATCCTTTATCAAAACTTCTGAACTCCCTTTTAGTTGAAGTAACATGCTTGGATGATGGATTTTATGGATGCCATAGTATTATAATTTTCTTTTCCGCTGTTGAGATGGTAGCTCTTCTGCGCGGTAGAGGATGTGCTAGGCCATTGTTCGTGGCCATTACTCTTGCGGGCTTGACTCCTGGCCGTATGGTGATTGCTTCTGGTTTGCCCGGTGCTCTCTATGCTAATGTGTTTGGTACCGTACGGTACCGGACATATGTGGTACATAATTAATAAATTCTATATCGAATTTAATTACTGGTTGGTATCTGAAAAAAATAAAAAATTTTAATTTTTAAAAAAATATTTTTAAAGAAAAATTTTATATTTTGATCTTTTTAAGTTTAAAGTTAAGTTAAAAACTATATAATATAATACATTTATAAATCATTTTGTAAATTTTATAAATTTCAGAAATTAATTTATAATTTTAATTAATTATCCGAAATAGTATCGGTATTAACCGGTACCAGTACAGTACCGTTTTCGAGACCAATCCGATA
>JAOXYD010162131.1:0-10246 GCA_028565735.1 Pinacopodium congolense | reverse complement strand
TGTCATAATAAAAAAAAAGGTGGAATCAACCCTTGATTCAACAATCTTTCTCTTTTTTTATGATAACAAAACCATGTGATATTAGAAGCATGTAACACATAAATTAAACCACTCAAACATGAAAACATCACAAAACTTGCAACTTCTTCCTAATATCACTTTTATCATTCTCCCCTTTTTTTGTAATCATCAAAAAGTAGACAACAAATTACAAAAAGGTATAAAATTTAAATACGAATATCAAACTAGTAAAAAATAAATATATCATCTACCATTCTCCACTTTTTATAAAGATTGAATACCAATAATCATAGAGCATACAAACATGATATACTAATCCTCTTCTAAACATATATTTCAATTCACTACTCCCCCTTAAAACATACCAAGATATCCTTCACAATATCATAATCATATGTATTCAAAAGAGGGACACAGACAACCAAATCTCATTTAAAAGTTCTATAATTAGATAGTCATCAACAGAAATACCAAATGTTAGTAAAAGGAGATGCCGATTGTTATTGAAAAAGCGATTAAATTGAAAAATCACATACTTGAAACCAAATATACCGAAGAAGAGACATGTCTATACCAATTGTTAAAAAAACATGATATCAAATGCTAGAGGACAAAAACTTGATGCCAATTGTTGGAAAATAAAAGACTTGATACCAATTATTCTTATCGTTTGAAAAATATTTTTCAAGGTAAGATACCACTTGTTTACAAACATCATAAGTTGTTGAAAAACGATATGTTGATACCAATTTTAATAAAGAAAATGCACATAAATGAATGATACGATCAATTTCATCAAACCAACTACCAAAATATCAATTGTTAAAATCATCTAAGATAAACAAGGAATGCAACACATCATCAACAAATACTAATAATACAACACGATACTCTTCTAAAAGTAATAGTCCCAAAAATCAATAACAACATTAAGATGCAAACAAGTTTAAGATACCGATGAAAGTTAATTCATAGTTGGCACTAATTGTTAGAAAATACCTTAAGAACTAATCAAAAGCTCTATTAATGACTCTCCCTAGATCCATGCAATATAGATTTTCATTAAATCAAACTTTCAGTGCAAAACGTAAAATGCATTAGAAGGATCATATCATCATTTAACCATAAATTCATTCATGCTTGACTTTTAAAAATCTCATGGAAGATATAAACTCAATTATGCAATGAAGTTCCAAGTTCCCCCTCAATACATTAATTTTTGTAAACTTATTATAGCAGATCTTATCATAAAATTCATGAAGTCAAAATTTAAAGCTTTAATGAATCTTTAAACCTTTTCTATCAAGGCATTACGACTTTTCAAACAATTTTGAATAAACTAATGTCCTTTTAAAAATCTTTTTTTAAACTAATGCATGAAGTCAATTTACTAAATACTTTTTAAAAAAAATTCTAAACTCCCATTCAATAAAACAATTTCTCTAAACAATATGCAAATACAAAGATCAAAACTTTCAATAAACATAATTATCAAAAATGTTCTCAAAGGCTTCAAAACATGCTTACAAGTGTAAAATTAAATTATATAATCCATTAAGCATTTAACCATCCAAAAAGCACTTATAATAAATATATTAAAATATTTATTAAGACACAAAAACATACAAAATTTAAGCATATAAAAATGACATTTAAGAAAGCTCTTACACGAAGACAAACTAAAGTAGCCATTTATAAGGTCTTTAACATTTAAAACCTTTAAAAATATCATATACGGAAATATGTATCCAACAAATAGCACAGGAGAAAGAATTAAAAATCACAAAACTTTAATAATTCGATTTACCATATAACATATCAGTCGATCAATTGACTTTCGGTCAGCCGATCTATTCCTATCGGCCTACTAATAGTCATCGCTAAACAACATACAAACAGGAAATATAAAAGAATTCACCAATAGTAGACAACAAAACTAAATTAAAATTGAAAATTTTGGATCATTTGATCAATCGAACAATTGATATTGGTTGACCGATGTATCTGCACATCGCGATCGATCGGCCAATCTAATCTTATCGGTCGACCAGTAGTCCATAGTAGGCAAATAGGACATTCACCCAAAGTATTTTAAAAATAGATTTATTTTCAAGAAATCAATTATTCTATCCAAGTGACAATTAAGCAAGTTATCAATGTAAGTTCAAGGCGTACCTCCCTTTTATATTCATCAAAACCTTTTATACTTGTAATCTTTATATCCTTAGTTCAACATTATTAGGGATTCTTATTTTTCTTTTATGCTCTTAGAGATATCCTTTAATATCTACAAAATAAATTTAACGAACTTCTGGTACCCATATCATATTGGATCCTTGATAGTTAGTTTTATACCTTTTTGCGCAGTGTGTTAAGTATAATATCGATACCGGCTAATACTGAACACAAACCAGAACAAAATTAGGTATGTACCGACCAGTACTGGAGAAAAGAAATATTTCATTTTTTATAAAAAAAATTTAGAAAGAAATTTTTTATTTTGGTCTTTTAAGTTTAAAATTAAATTAAAAACTACACAATATAATACATTTATAGACCATTTTACAAATTTTATAAAATTTAGGAATTATTTTATAATTTTAAAAAAGTATTCGAAACAGTACCGATATTAACTGGTACCGATACAGTACTATTTTAAAGGCTAATCCAGTACTGGTACCGATACAATATTTAATACACTGCTTTTGCAACTATTTATCAAAATATTTAAACGATCAAAGCAATATTTCTGAACATGCCCAAAACAACCACAATAATGACAGGTTAATGATGTATATGCACTCCTATGACTATACCTTGGTCTAGATCCATTGAAACTTCTAAATGTATCATGAGGTCTTAAATTGTTCCTATATGCATGTCTATATATAAACATTTTTCTTTGATGAAAATCTTGTCTAGAGTCTAAACAAGAGACATTTCAAGGCATACGATAAGTATTGTAAACATTTCTAGATACATATATATGATCATAAGGTGCATATGAAGTAGAAGGCCTATAAGCATCATTTTGATGATGTGCATTAATAAAGAAATTATGTCTATTTTAGGGCACATGCACATTCACATTCTTTCTATATGACGGTCTTGATCTATATAAAAATGTATGATGATTCTTTCTATGATGAGAGCTAGATGATGAAGGCCTAGAAATATTTTTAATGGATGGCCTAGGTTATTCTTTTTCTAAGTTTTTACCTTTAACAAATTTGGTCATACTTAAAGAAGGACCATTATCACTCACATAACCTAAACCGTGTCTATCATCTAGTTTACCAAATTTCCTTAACATAATAATCTAAACAATTTAATTCACTTTATCTACACACTTAATCAATTCATACAACTTCAATTTACATAACCTTTATCAAAAACATTATTCCATGACTTATATAAGTCATACAAATTTCAATAAATTACTAACTTAATTACTTATTCATCACATACACTCCAAATACTAAGCAAACAAAGAAATCACTATAAATATATTGGTAGAATCACTTTGTCATCATCAAAACAATGGTGAAACCAACCCTTGGTTCAATACAAGGAAATGGGCTGAAGGTATTGTCTAGATTCTAGGATAACTATTGATCTTTGAATTTAGATAAGAGGTGCTTTATCTATGGTGTTAGCCTATAGGTCTGAACAAGGTCTCAAACCTTAGTTCCTCTAACTTAGGTAAATCTAACAAGTTATAGAAATGCCACAATCTTCACTATAACCTAGAACAAGCTCTCTAGATTTAATAGTGAAAACGTATTAGGTATTAAGGATTGACTAACCTAGGCTACTAACTTACACGCTCAAAAAGTGTAATATAAAGATATGGAACCTATATTAGTAGGTTAAGTATCCTAACAAAACCAAATAATCTATTGTTACTTTTGGAATCGCTAAGGACAATTATGTATCACATAATCAGTCCTAGAATTTAAATTAGGAAATTACCTAAAGGATGATCAATCCTAAAGATAATACCTAATTCTTATCATTTATCCAAAGTTCCAAACTAACCTAGCCTCAAAACACTAAATCAATTCGAAGCAAATTCCATTATCACAATTAATTATCCTTTATCCTTCTTATACCTTCAAACCCTTAAACACCTGGCCAAACATAATTAAATTAACCAAAACAAAGACTAAATAAACATAAACCATGCTTAATTAAATTAAACCAAGGCTGGAAAACTAAAAACATCAAAAGAAAAACATAAATTAACACTTAAACTAACACAAAAAAAACATGACTTAAACTATTACTTAATTGACTAAAACATAATTCAACTAAACTAAAGATAATACCTTAAATAAAAATTTCATCACCTAAACATTGAGCAAACATTAACATTAAGTAATTAAAATCTTAAGAACAAATACAAAACCTAATTACCAAACATACATTAACTAAAGGCATGAAGCATAAATGAAAACTAAAGAAATAAAACTTAATACTTGATTAACATAATATAATAACATAAAACTCCAAGGGTCATTACATAAAAGAAAGCAAAACAACACCTAATTTAAAGCCAAAAATTTGACCAAGATAAAAAGAAACAAGTGAAAATTAAAACAAAGCAAGAAAAAGAACAAAGCAATTGAACAAGACAAAAAAGAAGTAAGCATTTGGACAAGAGCAAGAAAAACAAGTGAAAAGGAAAAGAAAAACTAAGCTAGGAAAATAACAAAATGTACTTTAACATCAAATATCAAACATCCCATTCCACATTCTTATGATAAACTATACAAAATGTACTTCAACATCAATTATCATATAAATAGATTACTAACACATTGAAAGAACTCAAAAGAAAAAGAAAAACTAAAAAATTAAGGGTTAGAAATCAGTCTAGAATCAATCATTATTCACCAAATTAAAAGCATCAATTTTCTTCAAATACTGCAATTAACTAACAACTAAAGATCAAGATCATTTAAAGCTATCATATTCAAATCATAACCAACGGACTCATAACAGTTCAAGTGAAAAAAATTTCAAGCTTACCCCATGTTAAGGGTCAAATTGATAGAGTTTTAACAGTTAATTTTTTGAATTATGACTCCTAATTCAATGCTTAATTGTTAAATTTATGTCTTATTATGTTTCATTTGGAGGATGGAGCTTGATGATCAAGAATAGAGAAAAAAAAGAAGAATTCACCTTAAATTAGTCAATTAAGGGCACCATAGTACGATCACATTGAAGGATGATCAAGGGGTCGTTTAAAGAGACAGCATTCGACCATCAACAACATTCTTTAGCTCGCTATTGTCCATCGGTGCAGTCTGTCATTATAAGAGCAATCAACAATATCAGCTTCATATCTCCATAATTACGACTATAACATGCTCTTATCTTATCCCCTTTGTTAGCTAGCACAAGTGGGAGTCTTTATAGGCTTCATAACATAAGGAAAAACAAAACAACAAGTAACAAAAGTAGAGATTTCAAATCTAACTTTAGATAGAGAAGTTCTTGCTTCTCTCTTAAATTTTCTTAGATGTTTTAGACTTCAAACACTTGTAATTTGAATTGTATTATGTATTTTAAGTTACTGTTTATTGGATATTGAAGTTAAGACATTTATATAAGTTTCTAAACCATCATAGGTTCTTAACTCAAATTATTACTTATTTTCTCCTATTTTTCTGATTAATCAAAGTTCATGTTCTTATGTGTATATTCTTCAATGTTCTTTGATTTTCTTGCAAGATCTTGTGGATTTTGAAGTTGTGTTGATGTCCAGATCAAGTTAAAAAGTTCAAGACTTGTCTAGAATCTTTCAAAACATATTTTAAAACTTCTAAACTACTTATTTAAGCTTATATTTGTAGATCCATCAAACTATATGATTTAAGATGCATGTTTTCTATGCTTTGATGATTATGTGTGCTTAAATCCATTTTCTAGCTTTGGATTTATGTTTTAATGTTTTAGGAGAGTTTAAAGGCATGTAATAAGGTCTGATTTTTTTTTTATTTTGCCCTAATCACAAAAGATTAGGGTGAAAGATAATCTAGGATCCAAGAAATCTACCTAGGTTGTTGGAAAAATCAATAAACAACATAAATCAATCAATGAATGACCAAACTTTGATTATTTGGGAGATATAAGGATCTAAGACCGTAAATATAGAAATCATCATTCTCGAATTTAAAGCCCATTGGTTAGATTTAAAGTATAACCAAACTTTAAACTAAGTTTAATGGAGAAAAGGCGTAAGTCTTAACTGTAACTTTGTCTTGAATTCTTAAAGGAACTCTAATCCACCTTTGAATTTGTTTTAAGCTCATATAATTCATGAATCACTTATCCTAAGCTGCATTCCACAAATTTATAATTTTTAGTAATTTTATAAATCATTTTATAAATCAAACTTGCAAAAGTTTGAAGCATAACTAGGACAGTTTAGTAATTTTATCTTTTCATCTTTTTAATCAATTAATTTAGAATTTTCTAGATATTTGTAATCTAATCAATCTGGTATTTAACTTAAAAACACCTTATTTTCCCTGTGGGATCAATATTCAAAGTCTTAAATGTACTCCACTTTATTAGTTATTTGATAGGTGCACTTGCCTTTCGTCACGTTGATTTTTTCTTAATATCATTTTGGTTTTCAAAGTAACATCGGTTTAAAGAACTCCCACTTTTAATCAATTCAACAAATGAACAATATTTTGCTATCTTAATCTACTTATAAAATTGTGAAATATTTTTTTTATAATTTCTTAGGTTTCTTAGAGTTTTCTTTAATTTTTGTTTCGAACTTTTGGAAAATTATTTCCTTTGTTTTAAGCTTTTTTTTTCAGATACAAAAAACTATCTCCAATTCTCTATTCTTGTTTTAAATGTGATTTTTGCTATCTTAATCTACTACTAACATTGTGAAATAATTTCTTTCTATTTACTTAGGTGTTGTAGAGTTTTTTTAAAAAATTTTTCAAAATTTTGGAAGATTATTGCATAGATTTTAAGATTGTTTTTCTAGATACACCAAATTTGTGTCTAATTTTTTGGTTCCTATACTAATCTCAATTTTGGCTATCTAAATTAGTTTCTAAGTGTGCAATTTTTTGTGTTTTTCAAGGTATCAAGATTTTATAGATGTTTTTGGTTTCATTTTTAAGCCCTTATACTTTCTATTTAGGCTCCAAATTCACAAGTTGCTCAAAATTGTCTAGTTTTGCATACTATAACATTCATTCGTATATTTGGACATTGAACTCTGAATTGATTATTTCTAACTTTTTGTTTTCTTTTCTTTAAGTCCTCAAGAGTATCATTGACCATTTTTGTGAATTTTCATATGCTTATTTATATGTTTGGAAGCAATTACATTCATATTTATCAAAACTATCCAGATTTGTTTCATTTGATTTTTCATATTATCATTCATCATTTAAACACATTTCTAGTGCTTCAAATCTATCATACTAAGTTCTTTTATGCTTTTAATAGTATCACTAATCATTCATATCAGTTGTGAAAGCATTAGGGCCCTTAGTTTAATTGAGCTTTAAGTGAAACATATCTTTGAGTGTATTTGGTTTCTTATAAGGGGGATTACTAAATTGTTGGGTTGGTTAAGTGTGTCAAGCATCCTCTTTGACATATAAAGATTTTTTTGGAAGGCATCTCTTCATCTTATACAGAAGACTATGTTTTATAAAGGCTCTTCTTTGGTTAAAAAAGGATTTTACTTGTAAAGACTCCTCTTGGCCTTAAAAGATTCGTCTTATAAGTGTTACTCTTCACCCTAGAAGAAGATTGTATTTCTTTTTATTTGTGAGTAAAACAAATATTTAACAAGTAGTTGAAGAGGAGACGTAGTTTATCATTAGGGTAGGTAAACTTCTTGAATACTTTGTGTCTTGCCCTTCCCTTTACTCTTTTTTTTCCTTATTGTGTGGTTTAGTTATTAGATTAATTGTTATCAAATTGGCATACACATTTGCATATCATATTAAATTGAATTAGCTTAGGTGGAAAGTTTAATTAGTCAAGAAAATTTCAATAACTCATTTATAAAACCCAACTAGTGATAAACCCGATGAAACTCCTAACCTAAATAAAATCTTGTACAGGATGTAAGAGTTGGCATACCTAACCTAGTTAAGCCCACCTACTAGGAGTGACATTGGCATTGAGAAGTGCCACAATAATACACTCTCTAGATCCTACCTAAGAGGTAATAAAGGCCCTTTCATTTGTAGCTCGACTAAGACCTAAGGCATTACGAGCCACGGTGATAAAAAAAGTATGTATCACTAGACACTGAATCACCATACATCATGTCCTTTTGCTAAATATATGCTAATCCCTGGTCTGAAACTCTTAATAATTCAAAAAGGAATGTACAAGTGATGAGAATAGGAGTACCTCATACTATACTACAAATATCAATTGTATCCAACCTATTCTTCTCTTAGATGTTTATATAAAACGTGAGAAATAAGTCATGTAGTATAGCCCTGAAATGGACAAGATATTCTACAATTCTAAAGCTCTACATACTATAGAAATACCAAACTTAGCCTCAAGTTCTAGTGCTATAGTACAGTCAATGATTATGTTGCTTCCAGTATGTGCATAGTACTAATTTGAATTCTCACATGATGTAAAGTAAGAATTGTCGGAAGCAACCCTCTTGCGTGAAGAATATGACCCGATATATGCTTTGAGTGTCATTTGATTGAAAAGTGTTCCCAAATATGACCTGAAGAAGCTAAAAAATGGACTCATATGAATAGATTTTTTCGAAATATTCTTATTGTTGTCAAAATATTCCTTTGCCAACATTGAGTGAGATACAACTCAAGATTGGTACCCAAAGAAAAATTGTAATGAATGGAGCATAATGATACATCTTTTATGCTCAAAAGACTAAGAAAATTGGAGAAGAACAGGAGGAGGCAGTAGTGAACAGTGGTTTCATAGTGGATAAGTGATTTTTTGGTGAAAATAAGGAGAAAAAGGATGAATACTTAATGGAAATGTGTGTGTGATGAATAAAGGCAAAGAAAGGAAGAAAAAACTTGATCATTTAATCACAAAATTAAACATAAATAATGAAAGATGGTGGTTAGGGTAAGGAAGCAGTAGTGATAGGGAGAGGGAAAAGAAGAAGATGATGCTATAAGGTTTAAATCAAAATGACATCGTATTTGTGCTTTTTATAAGGATAAACAATGGTTACTAGGGCTACAATGATGCCATTGTAAACCACCATTGATGTCCCATAAACGAGCATCAATGCGACATCAATAAGAGGAAAGACAAAAAATTATGGTTATATTTAACAAACCACCATTGATGATCTATCTAACATATTTAATGATGATCTTCACCTTAACATTTTTCCAAATGCTTCATAAATTAAGTGCCAGGAAGGATTGTTCATCAAATTATTCAAGAATGGAAATTTTACACAATCAAAAACTAAGGAAATCACTTTAGGCAATCCAAAATCATGCTAAACTAAAGGAAACATGCTAAGATCACACCAAACCTTTATTTAATTGCCATCCTAAATCTAGAGTTGGGTTCCTCCCAATGAGTACTTCTTTAAGATCTTTTAGTTGGACCCTAGACTTAGAGAATTTTCAATCTATTCCTAGGTCTATCACCTAACTTCTCATCTTCATCCTTTTTATAATGACAAACAGTTAAGAGATATTTATATTGGTTTTCATGCCATGTTTTAATGTGTTTTCACTCCTAAATACCCATAAGGTTGTATTTATGCGGTATTTTGATTATATAATAGGTTCAAAGCTACTTCGACTTAATTAGACTAAAAATAATTAAAAAGGAGCTCAAAGAAACAAATAGGAAAAATTCGTGAGCATTTTGAGGTACTTCTAGAACTAGAAAGATGTGAAATCAATTTGAGGACTTAAAGCATCATGTTACAAAGCTCTACATCAAATTCCAAGGTTATTCGACAAGTCTTAAGGAGTGTACAAAGGAAAAAACAAGATAAGCTCAATTAAGCTCTAGATTTGGTATAGCTAACTTAGATAAGGCATTAGGTACACTTCTAGAGCTCCAAATGCTATGAAATTTTACCGATGCTAGAACATCATGTGAAGAGTCTGCATACCAAATATCATGGCCACCCTTGTCATTAAATTTTTGTCACAATTAAATTTTATTTAATTAATATATGTTTTGTGAATGATTTTTTTAAGGAAAA
>JAOXYD010162120.1:0-10247 GCA_028565735.1 Pinacopodium congolense | reverse complement strand
TCCAAGGATTCAAAATTTATGAGTTTAACAGTGGATATTAATAATGCCTTTGAACTACATAGAATTGTTGTTGAAGATTGCGCATTAGATCCTTCGATAGTGGATCTTTTATGGCACCATTAAAGAACTGTTAAGGGCCATTGAGTGTCCAGAAAATGATATTTTTTTTCACTTTAAATCTAAGGGTAATCAAGACCTTTCACCTCCAAATCGCCTTAACCCTAATTAGGGGACTATATAAAGATTGGAGGTGTAGAGTTTTTAGAGGTTTTGGCTCCCATTTAGATAGCCCTTTGTTTTTCTTATTCTTTCTCTTAAGTTTAGGGATTTTGTTGCTTTCTTTCATTTTATTCTTTAAGATTATATTTATTAATTGTTTAGATGCATATTACATTCTGTCTTTTTTTTTATTTCATTACTGTTTTCTTATTTTTTATTTTCTATATTTCATTTTTTAAAATACTCATTAAATGATTAAATACCTTTGAATAGATAGTTGAATCTTTACTTTCATTGTCTTTAGTTTGTTATTTCATTATATTCTCTTTAATAACAGTTTCTGTTTTACTTGATTTCAATATGTTTAGTTAGTTTTCTCTTAAGTTTGAAGATATTTAATGGATGAATGGGTTGCGATTGTGAGAATTGAATTGGGAATTAGAGCAGGTATTGTGTTTTATGTTAGGATTAAGTTGAAACTTTAATTACACTTAACTAGGGGATTTTTATTTTTATTTAAAAACACTAACTAGTACTATGTAGGATCGACCCTAACTTACCTTGCTACATAGTTAGGTTAGGTTAGGTATTTATTATTTGGTAGTTAACGACAAACTTATCATATATTTTTTCCATTTAACCTTAACATTGGAATTCTTATTAGCCTACTATTTGGTCTGTTCCTAGTTTAACTCGGTCTATCTAAGCAAATATCAAAGGCAAGTATACCTCCTCAATTAGTATTATAGTATACATAGAATCCAAAGATCATTACCATAGGAATCATCTATAATTACTAGGACAATTAATGTATGATTATCTATAAAATTCGAATTACAATGATAACTAGATTGAACAAATAAGACAACTAAAATAATCAACTAAGAAATTAGTTACAAGCAATAAGCTAAGGGTTCTACAAGTAGCAAGGTTTAACTAAAGGTTTGGATTACAATTGATTAACTAAATCTAGGAAAATTTTGAATTCGATAGTCCTAAGATATATTCACTAAAATAAAACAGAGTTATAGTTAAGTCAAAACCTTATCCCTACTAATTAAACTTTATTTTTTAGTCATTTAATCAATTAGACTAATGATAAGCATGAAGTTCAAGAAGTTTAATCCTAAAAATCTTTTCTATTTTTGAGACATTCATAAGGAACCAGAGTTTGGTCATGCATCAATATGATTACATTATTTAATTAATTTTTTCAATGATTAGACATAACCTTTTGATCACTAATCACATAATAATCTATCCTAGGTGGCCAATTTAAAACAGAAAATTGATAATTTAATTAAACAAAGATCTTAAACTTAGTAAGAAAAAAATTAATCCATTTACTACTTTAGCCTTAGCTCTTCAAACTTTTCGCTACTTGTATTCATTAGCAAGCATGAAGATATAACTGAAAAGCATATTACTATTGATGAAAATAAATAATTAAAAGACAAGAAGGTAAAAAGTAAGAGATACAACCAATTATCCTTTATAACAATTGTAAGTGTGCTCTTCGATCTCCTCAAATCTACTTCTGGAAAAATTAAAACATACTACCTAATTTTTGTATTGAAAAATTGGTAAAGAATTTGCTCAAGAACTTCTAACTAATTTCCTCTCCTCTAATCTGGATGGCTAAGCTAGGGTTTTATCCTAAGTAAGGAGTGAATTTCTTGAGTTACCCCTAAAAACCTTATTTAATTCATGCCATTCAAGAGTATAATGGGCCTTAGATGTGGGGAACAACTGCATTGTTATAAACAATAGTTAATACTCTACCTTCATTCTTGACATTAATGATGATACATAGGAATTGCAACTTGCCATTTCTAAGAGACATTAGTTCTTTAACTTCATTTGGAACTACAACATTGGCATAATTTTAGGTTGTCGTTACTTTTCAGCCAAATTTGTCCAAATTTAGCTCTTTCCAGTATTATGTCCTCAATTGGGCATGAACCTACAAATTAACCAAAAATACTCATGGATAAGATAAATTTATGGATAAATAGGGATAAATCATATCAAATTATGGTATAAAATGTATATAAAATACCCTATCAATTCTCTTAAACTTGAATTACTGCTTGTCCACCGTTAATTACTCAAATACTAATTCAAAATTTTCTAATGTAACTAAACATCAATCAAATGTTTTAATTCAAACTAATGCAATTAACTTAGCTAGCATCTTTTAATTCATTATAGCTAGCATCTTTTAATTCACTATTGACTATAAATTAAAAACATTGGTCAAAATATGTAATAAAGTTAATTCTCACATATAATCGAATCTTAAGAAACTCATATCGATAGTTATGCAAAATTTTTCTATGGTAATTTAATGACATGTGAGTTTTATGCTCCATCATGCCTTAATCTCACTATAACTTGAACAAATGCATTTTATGCCCCATTTTGTTCTGATAATTGCATTTTATGCTCTATCTTGGGCTTTTTTTTTTATACCCATTCATTCTTTTTTATTATGCTTAAATAAATTCAAGTATTTTCAAATACTCAAAATTTTAAATTTTTTTACCTAAAATTGAACGCCTTATTAAAATTCACACAAAAATCTATATAAAACTTCATTAATAATTTAATAACATATATAATGAGTTAACTTCATATACATAGTCCATAAGCATAGTTAAGAAAATTTATAACATATCATGAATTAATTAATACTTACTATACTAATTATATTAATTAAATAAAATCACTATAAGTAACATTAAATTAACCACTAGAAATTTTTTTAATTTTGATATCAAAATAAGTCACTGTAAAACTCACAATAATTTAAATGAAGAAAGAGAGTTTGTTCCTAGTGCCCTCTTAACACTTAAGCTGAACATTGTCATATATGTCTAAAGAACAAAAATAAACATCAAAGAGAGAACATAGAACATAGAAACTCTCTTGATGTCATTAAATTGATAATGTTTAATTGAGATGAGTACATTCATCTATACTACATAAAGAAACAAACAAAAAGAACATGAAAGCAACTACAAATAAACCAAAATAAAATCATAAAAAGCAAAAATGAATACAAAAAAATTTAATTTAGTTTATTTTATTTTTTCAACAGACAAAATTCTCAATAGGGGTCTCAAAGGAGGATTGTCTTAGCTCATTCCTCTATTAAACTAGACGTGTAATGCCTGACTCATTACTTGTCGACCTTGAAGCTTTCATTTCTTTTGTTTATGACCTTTATGTTTCCAAAATAAACGGCTTCTGTCACCTCAAAGGGTCTGAACCATCATAATCACAACTTATCAAGAAAAAGTTTCAATCTTGAATTATAAAATAGCACCTTATCGCCTATATTAATGTTGCAATGTAGAATGTGGTTATCATGTTATTACTTGACCCATTCTTTATACAATTAATCGAAACTCATCCAACTCATTTAATTTCAAAAGTAACTATTAATTTGAAGTTTTTTCATCAAAATTTAAAAGTTTGATTGCCCAATAAGTTTTATGTTCTAATTTCACCTGCAAGTGATAAGTTTTACCAAAAACTAACTTAAAAGGACATTGTTTAAAGGTGCTTTAAAGGCAATTTTATATGCCTAAAGTAGTCATCTAGCCTCAAGGATCAATCTTACCTAGACTAATTAATAGTCATTTCTAAAATTTTCTTAGTCTCTATATTAGAAACTTCAACTTGATTGTTAGCTTAAGGATAGTAAGATGTAGCAATTTTATAGGTAACATTGATAGGGGTGTGTTATATAGAATTTTAGTTTATACTTTAATATGTTTTTCACCCTTATCTTGATATGAATTTGCCTTAATTATGCATGTTTTTGGTTAAATTTCAAGTTCACTTAACTCAGGAGTTTGGTATGAAAAAGAAAAAATTTGAGAGTTTTCCAAAAGATTAACGTAGGTCTATAATAACATCGTTGATATCCCTGTAAATCATCATTGAAGTCTGAGATGAAGACAAAGAACCAACAACACTAGTGAGCAGTGCCATATCTCCATGGAAACCACTATTATAGTAACAATCAAAGTCAAAAGAAAAACAGTTGCTTATAATGATGCCATTATGGATCGTGCAATCTGTCATTGATGATTAATTTCCAAGAAATGTGTCAACATGACTTTAGAATGGCATCGTTATTTCCCTAATTCAAGAGATGTTATTCTCCTTGAAAGTGTGTCTTAAAAGATGTTTTAAGGGCAAATTTGTACTTCAACACCTTAATTAACCCTAATCCTAGAATGGCTATATATTAGCAGATAATTGGAGAGTTAAGTAACCTTAGATAGTATTGTACAGTTGATGTGTTGTGTGTCTATCTAAGTTTTAAAAGAAGCAATTACCAAGAACACACTAAACAATATCATAACAAACGAAAAGGCAAGTGTACTTATCGAATGCAATATAGTTAAGATGAGTCTAGGTATTGAACTATAAGGACTGCTATTACTAATGAATTACTATCTAAATTTAGCTAGCTACTCAAAAGTGAAAAGTTGATTGATTGGTTTAATGATTAAAAGAGGCAAAGAAAATTAAAATAAAATACATAAATAATCTTATAAAAGGAAAGATTTAATGATGAAGGTAGGATTTCGGTAATTAATCCCTCTAGGATGAGTATGTACTCATAGCTTATCTTTTTTTAACTCAAATTCTAGTTTTGTTAGACTGTAGATTCCCTAATATGAATTACACTCTTTCTCAAGTTATGTAAATAAATTCAAATCAATGAACTAGGTGAAAATTCTCTATCTCTTTCTACTGACTAAATGCATTAATTTGTTATATGGAATCTATTATTTTGACTAAATTCACATATAACTTAGGTATTTTATGTAAGCCTATCTCTAGGTCCCCTTGCAAGATATGATATTCATGGAATGATCTAATGCATATAAAAAATTTCACTATCTCAATCATATGCATATCAAAGCTTTGAAATCAACATTTACATTTACATAATAATTGAATCCAAAGTAATTAAAATCTAGCAATAAATAAAATTAAAAAACCTGGAACTTAAAATTTTTTTAAAAATAATAAGAATACTACATCTTAGACTTCATAAAACCCAAATTTTGTAAGGAGTTTAGCTCTTACACATTGTTTCAATAACACAAACAAATATAAAGAGTAAAGAAATAATGAATATATTGGTAACTTCTTTTAAATATTTATAATCTTGATGTTGGTGTGTGAAATCTTTCCTTGATCCTTGAGGTTATACCTTTAGATTTTCCCCTTAAATATTATATGAAACCCTTCCAAAATGGCCTAGGACTTGATGTCTCACCTTTGACGACTGAATGAATGTGTTTTGTAACAAGTAAACCACCTAAAAACCCAAAAATATGTTATTTGCTTAGGTGGAGGGCATCTTGACTACAGCCATCATCAAGGCCGCGATGGTGGCCATGATTCCCACTAGAGCAAAATTATAGGGGTAATGTTGCCCGTGATGCACCACCTTTCTACTCCTCTTGGTTTTCTTATGATATCTTCTCCATTATTCATCCAATTTCCATGAAAATTTGGTATGAAGCATCCTCACATGTTCTTACATCCATAAAATTTTAGAATGATCTAAGATCTAAAAGTGCACTTAATGTATCACTAAAGTCTTATGTACCAAAATTAGTGATTGTTTGAGCTTTTCTTACTTTTCTCTTGGTGCATCCTTTATGGCTTGTCATATAACCCTTAAATTTAGTGTAAAACTTCATAATAAGATGCTATAGTCCTCAAAGTGAGTTCACACCTCTTCTATAAAATGCTCACCAAAGTCCTATAAAACCAATTCAAAAAAGAACTAAATCATGTCTAAAATATGTATGCTTTAAAAGCTATCAAATACCCCCATACTTAAGACCTAAACCTCCACTTAAACAAAATCAATCAAGAGTTGATAAGTAATTGAACAAAAAATAATAATCAAACAACACTTTAAAGTTAGTTTTAAAAAGCAAAACCATTTTCATGACAAAATTAGTTAATAATACATACATTCCCACAATTAGTAAAAAGGAGACCTTTAACGAACAACATTAAGCATTTATGGAGTTCTATATGGATTATCATGTAAATTTGTTTAAGGGAATTATCATTGATGCAAAGTATAACTTAATTTAAAAAAAATTTTGAGCAATTTTATGGTTTCACCTTGTCTTTAAATGTGATGACAAACATTTTGTTGTGACTGTCCGTTGGTTACTCAAATTGGGTTAACTCTTTTTAGCTTATTTGCAATGTCATCTAACCTTATGATACGCATGTGAAAATTTTTTCAGGAATTGCGTGTCAAATTTTGTCAAGAATACCACCAGTTACTCAGCTAGATCACAATCACAAATAGCCACAACCTCCACTCATACACTTCAATTTTTTACTTGGTATGAAGCCAACGAAGTGAGTGTTTTCTCATTTAATTTAAGCACATGTATACTTCTTATTCATTAAAAATATACCTTATTCCAACTTCGCATATTAGTCCATAAACAACCACACTCAACAATTGATATTGATCGTAAAATGTGCCTATAATCCCATGCAAATCACACTGAAATAAAAGAAGAAAAAACTTTGGGTAAAAAATCAATCAAGGATTGTTCAATATTCTCTTCTTCGAGAACATAGATGAAATTAAAAAGCTAAAATTAAAAATAAACTTTAAATATTAATCATTAAAGAAGGAATATTCAAGTCATCATTATGGGACTCCTAATAACTCAAGTGGGATGATATCTGATCAATTATAGCATTTCAAATTCCATCCCACACTTAAACTAAATTATACTCAATTTAGACGATCGAATAAAATAAAGTGCATAAAAAGTAGATAGGGAAAGGAGAACAACACTCCCCTAAATAGTGAAGTCAAAATTTGTGAATGACCATGAGTGCCTATAGATGAATCCATGTGGTTGCTTTAGGAATCATCATCCAAGCTTATGATTAAAAACATAAAGAACAAAACTAAAACACAAGTTTTGCAAAAGATTAGATAAAGAAAAGATACAAATAAAAATAGAAAATAAAACAAGAACAAAATGATAAATTTAAGTCTTATAAATTAACTAACTGTAATGAAAAGAAACAAAGGGAAATAAGAACAAAAAGAAAATAAACAACGGGAAATAACAAACCAACTGAGTTGCTTAGGAACCACGGCTCATGTCAATCCTCAGCTGGCAATGGCAATGGCGATGGCAATGCTGGATGATAATGCTCTATATAGTGCTACCACCATGCCTACTGCTCTCCCATCCCTTATATTAGAGCCTTCTATCCTCATCCCATCTGGTCTGTACGTCAACTTATCTAGAGTCCTCAATTGCTTCATAATTTCTCATCTTGAGATGAAGGATGTCTAACTAAGCACTAAGCTGAGTAATTCCCATGGCATCAGATGGTACAGTGCTTATAGAGAGTCCATCATTAGTATCTTCACCCTCGTCCTCATCAGGGTTGTCACTATACTCCAATTCTTCACCCATGTTCCTTTCTTCAGTTGGAGGGTAAGCTTTCTTGAGGGATAGGCCTTTATTGATCCGTTTTGCCATCCCTATTTGTATCTATATTGAGGAATCTAAGGACTCCATTGGGATCTTCATGCCCAAATCCATACTATCCAAGTTGACCCTTAAAGATTTTGTTAAAGTTTTCATAAATGAGCTACTTAATATGCCTCTAACCTTGGTTTTCTGATAGAGGAATTGAAGAGCTAAGGCACTTAGAATGTTCGAGTCACAACTATTGGTCATTCACTATAAAATGAATAAGTTAATTTAGTTTTACCACCCCCAACATTGTCATTTATGCCTTCCATGGCATGCTTGATTAATTGATGGAGGACTCAAAGTGCCAAATATCTGATCTTGGTACTCTTTGCTACGCCTACCTTATATGATTCTTCACCGATCTTGTTTCAGAATCTAGATGACTGAGTAAGAGTTACAAATTCTAAATGGTCACGTTTCATTGCATAATCATCCTTAAAGCTTCTAAATCTCATTGCTAGAGATTCACTAAATTCCTTAAAGAAGAGTGAGAAGTGGCTTTCGCCTATATGGAATTGCAATACATCATTGCGAGCGGAGGTCACCATGTAATTAAAGAACACGAAGGTGGCTAGGAACTCGCAGAATAGGTTCTTGTAACTTGCCTCTTAGACTGTAATGAAATTCTCCCATCCTCCTTCCTTTAGATAGTATCGGACTGAGTCTGTGATACTCATACCTTTTGAGTCACTGAACAATTGATATTTTATTAGGTTGATATGTAGACTTCATAAGGTACTGTAATTAAGGGCAAGCTTAGGATTAGTGAATTTAGGTTGATATCTTGCACTACCATTGTGTCAAGACGAGGATGGCCTATCATGGTGAGCTTTCTTTGCCTTTTCTTTTTGAGTATGCATGGTGCCTACAAAAAATAATAAAAGTATTGGTAAGTGTGTAATGTAATTGCTAACTTCCATATGGTATAAACCACACAAATTTGTAAATGCAATCCAATAGTAGTCTAAGTACTGACAAGTAGACTAGAAGAGATGTAATGGGTCAAATCAATTATCAAACACATGGTGTGCAACTTTGGACATCATTTCTTTAATGGTTAAAGTGATAAGAATGATGTGCTAAGGATTAGAGAATATGAAATAGGTCAAACTTAAAACATCAATTTATAATAAGAAAGATCACATTAATCTTATAGAAAGGTCCCATTCATTCAACACTCAAAGAAACACCAAAATCATTCACTTCACTTCCCTTTTCTTCCCTTAAAACCTTAGGCAATCATGTCCAAAGCAAACAACTTACTTTTCACATAATATCTCCACTTATCTAACTCATCTATATTGAGGGTTATCACCATTGAATTTTTTCTCCACTTAAGGTTTGAGATCATCAATAAAATTCATTCTAGAAGTATGCCAATGGTTATCTCCTACAAGTCACCTTGAGTTATATCAATTACTTTATCAACAGGAGGAGAGTGTGATGTTTCATTTAAAAATGGCATGATTGTTTTCAAATTAGAGAAAGTGATCAATTCATCTTTGATCCTAAAAGTTAGTCACCTTTCTAGGACATTAATAATTGCCTCCGAAGTAGCTAGAACATTCCTACCTACAATCAAAGGAATTTAATTTTCATTTTCTGCATCTAAGATCACAAAATCAAAAAGAAATATGAACGTATCTACTTTTACGAGTACACCTTCAACAATTCCCCTAAGATTTTTTAATGATCTATCCACTAACTGAATGCTCATCTTAGTGGGTTTAGTGATCTCTAGTCTTAATTCATGAAACAAGGTTTTAGACATTATTCCAGCCCTTAAATTAGCTAATACACCATACAAATGCAAACTAATAATAGTATAAGGGATTGAGAAACTCCCTAAGTCCTTTAAAATTTTTGGTAGCTTGTCAATAAAAAGGGCTACACATTCTTCGTTCATCACCTTTTTAGAACTCTTTCTCTTATTTTTATCGTTAAGCACATCATATATAAATTTTACATTTTTGGGCTCTTATATAAGAGATTTAACCAAAGTGGTCTTAGCTTGTAATCTCTTAATAGGCTTTAGAAACATACCTTTGTACTCCCTCAAGTATTTAATGATTGCCTTATCAAGGGTCACCCTTGGTGGCTTATCTTCTCCATTAACCTCTTCTTTGTTTTCTTTCTTCTCTCCTATGCCTTGTCCCTCTTCCATCAACTCTATGGTTTCTGTTAGCCCTATGGCACCCAAGAGGGGGGGTTAATTGGGTGTTTAAAACTTTCTTGCGGAATTAAAACACTTTAAACACCTTATGCCAATTTAAACAATATGAAATCTTTAAACTAAAATTCAACGTAAATGAAATGTAAATTCTTATGCCAATATCAATCTAAATCAAACAATACTAAATCAAACACAAATGCACAAATATAAAATAGATAAGGAAGAGAAGGAACACCAAGATTTATAGAGGTTCGCCTACCCCAAAGATAGACTACGTCCTCTCTCCAACT
>JAOXYD010162100.1:0-10247 GCA_028565735.1 Pinacopodium congolense | reverse complement strand
GACTTAGACACTTTACAAGCATCTCTCTACATCGTTCCCATGCCTCATATAGACTTTCATTCTCATATTGAATGAACGAATTGATCTCAATTTTCATTTTTGCTATCTTAGCAAGTGGGAAAAATTTATTAAGGAATAATTTGATAAATTCTTCCCATATAGTAATGAAACCAGGTTGAAGTGTTGATAACTAAGTTTCCGCCTTGTCCCTAACAGACAAAGGGAAAAGTCTAAGCCTAATTGCATCAGAAGAGACTCCATTACTCTTAAAAAGATCATAAATATCAAGAAAGTTTTACAAGTGTTCATTGAGATCTTCTAAAGTTGAACTTCTAAATTGTAAGGACTTAACCATTGAGATGATACTATATGGGATTTCAAAATTATTTGCATTGACTCTGGACTGCACAATGCTAGCCATAAGTCTACCTCAGTTCCCTAAACATCATGGTTGGTTCTCTATATTCTACTTGAGGTCTTACAACTACATGTTCCTCAGGGTCTATTTCTACAGTTTCGAATTCAATATCAGTCGATATTTCTACTTCTAACGGATAGGACATGGTTGCACGAGCTTCTTTCTTTTTCTTTTTCAACGTGCGCTTGAGATCTAGATTAAAGTCTACTAACTAGGGATTGTGTCCCTGAGTATGCATACAAATTTGAATAAAATACTAAATAAAATAAAAATAAGCAAATAAATTAAGCAAAAATCAATAGAAACACACCAAGAAAAATAAATAGAAAATAAATGTAGAAAAATTCAGAATAATTATAAAATTTTTTTTTACAAGTCCTAAAGTAATTGAAACTAATTTCCCTAATATTAAGGCCGGTTGTTCCTGGCAACAAGGCCAAAAAATTGTTGCAGTTGGCCACATATAAATTAATTTAGATTAATCTATCTTTCAAATCACAATTTAATAATAAATTCGAGACTAATTTTTCAACAAGCGTAACAGTCGAATCAAGTAATAAAGTGGAGTACATTTAAGACTTTGAGTATTGATCCCATGAGGAAGTTTATAGGATGTAAGTACTAGGTTAATCAGATTACAATTATCTAGAAAACAATCAACTTTAAAAAATAATTAAAAGCTAATATAAAAATCCTAGAAAAATTCCAATCAATCGTAAAAAAAGTCACATATTGCTTTTCCTAAATTATTCAGTTAAGCTTTGTTAATTGATGATTTAATTGATGGATTAGTGATGCTTAATCTAGGGTCTTCACTAAATTAAGGCAGTGCTATGGTTAAGACACTGACTTATCTCTATTGGTTCTATCCTAGGGTTTGGTTATGCCTCAGACTTAGGTAATAGGCTTAAAGTTCAAGAAGTCTAGTCCTAAATTATCCTAATCTAAGACTAACAACCTCATGATCAACCAATCTTTGGTTAGTTCATTGATTTAAATCATGTTTTTTATTGACTTCTCTAATAATCTAGGTAGAGACTGTCGGATCCTAGATTATCTGATGGCAATATCCTAAGTGAGTTCAAGACAAGTATTAAGCATTCAATAAATAAATATTAATTCACTAAGTATGCATTAATAATAAATTATCACAATTAACCATCTATAAATAGATTCAACATGATAACTTAACTAAAATTAAACATTAAGCACAACAATTAATCAAAGAGCATAATAAATATAACTTAAGCAATAATATTTTGATTAATTCAAAATAACAGCAATAATACATGAAATAAAGAGTTTAGAATGAACCAAATCACATCTCCATATGGTTATCTTACTTTGAACTACGTGTATGAAGCTGCTAGAACTTCAAACAACCTAAAAATCTCAAATTACAAAAGAAAGCAAATAAAAACTACCTAAAAACTACTTTGATATGAAAACTAAAGAAAGAAAACGTGTTTTGATCTAATTCTGAGTGCCTAAAACATTTAGGAGAGGTCTCTTTATGTAGGGAAGGTGCAGCTATAAGTGGAGAAAGAAGATAAGCCGCAAATGTTGAAGATTTAATTCAAAAATTGCTACTGTCATTCATTACGACACCCTATTCATCCATAAACGACACCTTATTCATCCATCAACGTGACCCTGACAGGGTGTCATTGATGGTTGACATTCAGTTGATTTTTTATAAAACTTCAATCTTTTTACTCCAAGCTCCATCTTGAAGCTCCCTCCTGCAAAGTAAACATAATAACACAAAAATGGAACATTTAAGCACTAAAATAGGGTTAAATTAACATCAAATAACATCAAAAAATACTATAAATTTGACCCCTAGCATGTATAAAAGTGGAAAGGAGAATATAGCTACAAAATCTTTATTTAGAATAACTAGTACATAATTACTTACATTAACCGTATCTCATATCCATATCTAGCTACTAGAGGAGATAAAGAATAACTAAAAAATGATTTAATTATGAAAGATATTATCAAGACACTTAAGATAAGGGAATTGAGTTCTAAAAACTAAGAATGGAGGGATGAGTTATTGAAATAGAAGGGGAGAACAGTGGCGGATTTTGGTACAACTCTTTAAAGGAAGCTAATCTCAATAAGTCATAATGATTCACAAGGTGGCCATTCATGTGTTATAGAAATCATAAAGAGAATATAGAATATATTCCATTAAAAAGGGGCTAACCAAGGATATAAGAAACTATATCAAAAACTGTCTTGTGTGTCAGAGGGGCAAGTATGAAAATGTAGCATCTCTAAGGAAGCTCTAGCCTTTATTGGTTTTAAAGGAATGATGGGAAGAAATTAACATGGATTTCATGAAAGTTTTACCAATCTCAGAAGAGAAATCTAGGATTTGGTTAATAGTGGATTGTTTTAGCAAATATGCTCAATTCATTGTTATTAAACATCATATTACTGACAATGATTTAGCTCAATTGTTTCTGGATCATATTTTAAACTTTATAGAATACCAGGGAGTATAATTAGTGATAGCAACCCTCTGTTTTTGAGTAATTTCTAGAGGGAGACATTCTAGTTGTAGGGAGTAAGCTTGAAACTTTTTTTATAGCCTATCACTTACAATTTGATAGGCAGATAGAAGCCATTAACAAAGTACTAAAGATCTACTTAAGATGCTTATTTGGGATAGTACTCATCCTTGGTCAGAGTGGCTATCATTGGTGAAGTGGTAGTATAAAACTTCATACCAAGAGTATAACTTGGGGGAGGTTTGATCTACGTAAGGGAAAGTATAACCCCTCTAATAAATTTAAGAGCATTGTCTAAACAAAGTACTATATTTGTAGAATTTCAAGTGCTAAACAAATATTTGGCTTATAATGTCATCTTGATAAGATCTTCTTTATGTTGCCTTAAGGATGTTTTGTCACCTTACTAACTACTGATGAAGTTTCCAACAAACAACAAGGTAGTTAAGATATGGGGAGATTTAAAAGTACCTAAATAGCACTCCTCACATCCCAAAAAAGTTAGTGAAAGTGTCAATGTCCATGAAATTGATTTTTATAGGAGTCCAAGAATGAGTAAAAGGGAGTCCTAGGATGAGAAGTAATGGATTTCGTTATAAGATATTCATGAGTTACAAAGATGATGAGGATTGATCAATTATATAATAGCTATATAATTTATAATATTCCTTAATATTTAATGATTCAAATGTTTAAATACTTAATTTCAATTATATTTTGTATTTATTTAAAGTATATTAAATAATTAAATAAAATTAGGCTTTAAAATATTTGGAAATGAAAATTTTATTGGTAAACCAAATTTAAAGTCTAAGTAAGAAGTCAAATATTACATTTAAATCTAAATAAGGGTTAGAAAAACTTGATAATTGGAAATAATTTCTACTTGTATTAAGAAAGACCTTACTCTGCTTCCTTCTCACCCAAATATCTGCTTCTACCTCAATCTCCTTTCCATCAGTAACCTACATATTATTTATAGCATCACTAGTCATTTCACATGCTCCTTTTGTCACCAACAAACTTTGCCAGCCACTTGCATTTTTCCTAAAAGGAATTACTGTTGTTTCCCTTTCTAGTTGTCAGCCCTACCTCATTAACACAGCCTCCCTACGTCACAACTGCCTGCTACTTTACCTAATTCAATCATCACTACTGCTTTCCTCTCTAACCAACTTACACATTATCTCCTTTATTTCTCTACTTATGCTATTACCTTCCTAGTTGCCTCTACCTATGTTATTTCCCTCACAACCTTACCACCACCTTTCTCCTCCAATTAATGTTATGACATCACCTTACCTCAAGTATTATTGTCACTACCTCATGCCAAATCCACCATTCATCAGGCAAACCTATCTACTATTGCAAGCCTACTTTCTTACCTAATAGCCAGGCCACTTGTTTCAGCTACTTCCCATGGACCAATGGCGGCCAGATCCCCACATTATCCTCACATCTCCAATAAATAATAGTAGCTTCCATCAATTTATACCTTTTATTTTTAATTTTTCTTATTTTCCAACATGAAAAGTTAAATAATTCCTTCTTGTTAAAGGATGATTGTAGTTTGGTTCTTAAGAATTGTGATATCTAATTACTTTTCATTATTCTTTTAATTCTTCCATATTCATATATTTTTTAACTATAAGAAATCATTATTTTGATTAATTGATTAAAAATGCCTATTGTTCGATTTTCAAAATAATATATTGCCATTAAGGACTTCAAATTCATAATTGTTTGAATGTTCTAATGCTTGTACTAAAACAACATAGTTCATTATGAAATGAATTTTCAATTTATATTATAAAGATATATGATCTAGTTTAAATGAATAGATCTTGTGCATTTGTTAGATAGAATTAGTGGTCTTTGTAGTTTTTGATATTATTGGTAAATTGATTCTTAACAATTTGTTTATAATTATTTATTAATACGAGAAATAATTAAAGACCTTGTTTAGTTATCGAGAAATTAAGGATAGATAGGTTTTTATAACTTGTTAATAATGATGACTAGTTTATTCAAAAGTAAGGAATTCATTTTTGTGTTGATGATCATTCCATGAGACGAAACTAAAAATGTATGTTTGGCTAGATAATTATTTATTATTGATCTTGAATTTAAATTCAATTTATGTTATAATTTAAGTTTTTAATTGCTTTAATTTCAAATTTTAAAACACTTTTTTATTTAATTCTATTGTTTTCCAAAAATTAATAATTCTATTGTTTTACAAATATTATTTAAGAGTAGGAATTTATTTTTTAAGATTTGACTCCCACCAAATTTTTATGCTGTTGTCGGGGATTGATGTCAAATAGATTTATTAACTCTTATTTTTTCAATGCCGCGATCTTCTTGTGTATGTGAACTCTAATACAATCGTTAAAAAGAAGAAACAATGGCCTTTAAAGAGAGAAAATTGAAGGAATTTTTTGCACCAAATTTGAATTAATAACCACTTTACGTTAAATATCCAAACTTAAAGGTGGCTTTTAAATTGAAGTCTAGTTTGATCCATTTGTTAACTACTTTTCATGGTCTTGAGAATGAAGATCCTTATAAGAATTTAAAAGAATTTTATATGATGTATTCAAATATGAGACTGATGTGTTCAAATATGAGACCATAAGGAGTATAAAAAAAACAAATCAAATTATGTACCTTCCCATCCTTGTTATCTGATGAAGTAATTATCAACTATTTTATTTGCCTTCTAATACTATAACCACGTGAAAAAAAAATGGTGATGTTGTTCCTTGATAACTTTTTTCCTACTTCACAAGCTACTAGCATAAGAAAGGAGATATATGGGATAAAATAGAAAGATATATAAATCCTTCATAATTATTGGGAAGGTTTAAACAACTATATGCTAGCTCTCTTTAAATTAGAATATATGAAAAACTCCTTATTCAGTATTTCTATGAAGTATTGCTTCTTATGGAGACTAAGATAATAGATACCACTATTAGAGATATTATGGTAAATAAAATTCCTTGTGAAGTTATAGATTTGATCTCCATCATGTTGCCAAATCATAACAATTTAAATTTATACAAGACCTGGCTTCAAGTGGAGTGAATGAGGTAAGTATATCTACCCTTAAACATCAAAATTATACTCTTACTTCTCTAGTGTAGTAATTAACTTAGAAAAACATGCAACAAAAAGAAAGCTTATAGAATTTATCGCTTATGGCTACCTAATTGATATATTCCATACATTTCAAGTTGATTCCCATGATAGTGTTAATACCATTGGAGGATTTATAAGTTCACCATAAAGGAAGTAGGATCCTTATTTGAATATTTATACCCTATAATAGATGATCATCATAACTTCATATATGGAATAAGGCCACCAAACTTCCAATAATTACATACTAGGCCATTAATTTCACTATAACAAGTCAATTGATTGTTAGGTTTCTTTATTGATCACTTATAGCCAACATAAAACAATATTAATAGAAGAAAATAATGAATATTCAAAACTTGGAGAATCAAATGAACTAAAACTAATGTCTTTTGTGAGTAAATAGGACTCTTAAGGTAAACTACCTTTATAAACTATTATTAATTTGAAACATAATGTTAATGAATTTATGTTAAAAATGGAAAGGAGTTAAATTAACGTAATAACATAAGTCGTTGGCATGCTTTAAATGAAGAGGCTAAAAAAAGAGTGGTTTTTCTCCAACATCAAACTAATCAGCTTATAGAACACAATGATAACATACCAAGTACATTAGTGACAAATTGTCATTTTTCTGTAAGAGAACAATTATTTATACCTTATAAAAGGTCAAAAAAAATTATGCACTAATAAAAAGATATGTTTTGGGGAGAATGCTTAAGCTATTCTCCGAAGAAAATTACCTTCTAAATATAAGGACTAAAGCATGATTACAGGATGATTACAGGCACATTGTAAAATAGGTAATACTATAACTAAAAAAACAATGTGTGATCCAAAACTTTCTATAAAAATTTCATGCCTCTATCTATTTATTTGTCTTTAGATAATGGTCCATTAAAAAAAAGTTGTGTTAGTTTAAACATTTTATAATTTGTTTATTTCTTATTTGTATCTTTAAGGTATGATAATTTGGATTTTAGATGGATTAGTAGAAACACAAGAAGAAGGGCTAATGAAAAGAGTTAATGAATTTGATCTATAGTATGCTTAAGGACAAACATTGTTTAAGGGTGGGGAAATTAAAGAAGCATGCTAATAAGGAACTTATAGAAACTCTTATAAGGGAGAACAAGGAAATCTAGTTATGCAGACATAAAGATTTAAGAGAAACTGATCTAAAATGGTGGTGCATGAATTAAATGTAAGCTTACCTTCAGATTTGTCATGAAAAGAAAAAGTGAACATTTGCCTTGGAGATGCATATTTTCATATAAGAAGAGGTAAAGAAACTATTTCTGATTGCATCTATACAAGACATGAGATACCCTAAATGGTTGGAAAATATGGTAATGGTAAAGAAAGTAAGTGGGAAGTTCCAATGCATGTTAAGTTACAAAACTTAACAAAGCTTGTCCAAAGAACAACTATCCCTTGCCTAAGATTAACTAGTTAGGTTATAGGATAAGAATGGTTGATCATTTATAGATGCATACTCAGGGAACAATTGAATTTCCATGCATGAGACAAACATATAAAAGACCTTATATGTAACCTATAATTACCCACTACTATTAGATAATGTCGTTTTGGATGGTAAATATAAGAACCACCCACTATAGGCTAATTAATAGGGTATTCAAACCTTTATTCAGTAAGAGTGTGAAAATTTATATGAATGACTAGTGTAAAGACCAAGAATAAACAGGATCATTTTACAAATTTGAGGAAGTGTTTTAAAATTTTGTACAAATATGTTTTAAATTCTTAATCCCCACAAGTGTTTTGTTTAGGGTGTTAGTAAGAAGTTCCTTGTCTTTCTAAAGACCAACAAGGTATAAAGATTATTCATAAGAAGATAAAAGTGATTCAAGCAATGACATCATTATGCTTTGCTAAAGAAATATAAAGGTTAACAGGAAAAATAACGTGTTTGGCCAAGTTCCTATCTCAGTTAATTGATTATTACCTGCCCTTCTTTCACACACTAAGACAAGTAAAAAACTTTAGAGACTAAAGTATCAATAAGCTTTTCAATGATTTAAAGTTGACTTGCCAAAGCATCCATTACTATCAACTCTTAGACTAAAGAGTCATTATTCATTTATTTAACTATCTTATATTGCATTGATAGTTTAGTTTTAATGATAGAAGAACATAATCCATAAAGTGGATCAACAGTAAAATCTTACAGGGTCAAGCAAAGGTATATAAAGTTGCAAAAGGTAGCTCAAGTAAATCATGCTTTTAGGTTCACATAGTTAAGATTGTCATAAATCTTCCCCTCCATCAAATTTTATATGAATGTAACTTTTTTAGGTGACTTATTAAATGATCCATAGGAATGGGAAAGTACAGCATTCAATATGTGCTTACAGTACGTTCATTAGAGCCATATAAAGTGATACCTAGGATCTATGGGGCAATTACTTAAAAATACATTTTATGCAACATCCCTTCCTATCTGATAGAAAAGGATCCCCTAAACCTGAACAACTAGAAAGAGAAAATGAAGAAAAAATAACAGAAAATATTGTAGGTAATAAAATAAGCATAGACTACCTTTCTAGATTCTGATCATATCATTTTTCAACTCTTAAGTTATAGTGATTGTTGATTTTCTAATTGAATGCATAGGCAATCCAATAGAGCAGAGAAAGGAAGTTAGCCCCTTAATAATGGATAATGTTTATATACAAATAGTAGGGAGAAAGAATTATGATTAGAGAACCTTTTGGCATTAAGATTAAGTACAAATAAAATCATAATTTCAAGGCCTTTAATAATTAATTGAAGTATGAGGCATTGTTGTGTGGGATTAGGTTGTTGTCCCATCTACAACTGAAGGTTGTACTATTATGATCTAAAATCCTAGTTAGTCATAAAACAATTGCTTGAAACCTTCAAATACAAATAGAAAATTATGCAAAGGTACTAAATGAAATATCTTCAAGTTACATAAGCCATTAACATATACCTTTAGTTAATCCCTTAGGAAGAGAACTCGATGGCACATTTTTAAATATGAAGCACTAGTGGTCTAAAAGGAAAGAATTTTTAGGAGGATAGAGCAGAATCTGTTTACCTAAAGTTGAACCTACAACCCAAAACTTTAGATTAATCATCTTCAATTGCTAGAGGATGAATGGATTAGAGCCATAAGATATTTCATTCAAATAAAGAACTTCTTAACAATAACAAGGAGGCCAAAGGGGCTAGTACACAACTATAAGGTATATGTTGATTAGTAATAAAACTTTACCACAAATCTTTTATGTTAGCGAATTTAGAGTGTGTGGCATCATTTAAAGTTTGACAAAATTTGAGGAAATTCCATGAATGGAAGTGTGGAGACCACCTAAGGAGCCTTTAATCTGACATATAAACTTCTTAGGTAGAGGTATTACTGATTGACATTTAGAAAAAAAAAAGGCTTAGGAATATGTGAAGAAATGTAATAGGTGCTACTATCATTTAAATTTTCACTATAAGCCTGCTTCGATTAGACGCCTATATCTAGTGCATTCAAAAGTAAAAAGCTTGAGAATTACTATTTGTCAATAGAAAAAAATGATAAAATGATCATAAATGAATTAGATCTTGTAAAAGATCAAAGGTAACATGATTTTATGAAAAATGAAGCAAATCAACAAGGATTCAGAGAATACAATGCTAAAAAGATCTAAAGTTAAAACTTGAAAGAAGAAGATATGTGTTAGGACTTAATTCAATATGGCTGTTATGATTTTGTTTGATTTTATGGCTGTTATGATTTTATTTAATTTTTGGAGTTAGTTTTCATTTGTTGGCAAAATAAGGAGTTGCTAATTTGTCGTTATTTGGTTAGTTGTTTCAGATCTATATATTTTCCACTAAGTGTTTATTGAATGATCATTGAGAAATAAGGAAATTTAGATTCTACATTTCCTCTTACTTCAAAATTCTATTTCACTTTTTCTACAATTTAGAACAGTGGTATTAGAGCTAGAGGATGACTACAATTTTAGCAACAACTTTAACTCAGAATCTCCCTAAATTTATAGGTTCAAAATACCAATTTTGGCCTATTAAAATGAAAATAGTTCTCATCCTTCATTAGACCTGATCACGGTTAATAAACCGTCGGTTACGGTTTATGAAAATCTATAAACCTTAACCTAACTGCA
>JAOXYD010162089.1:0-10247 GCA_028565735.1 Pinacopodium congolense | reverse complement strand
ATTAATAAGGATCACGCTAGGTTTGAAATCTATGAGATTTGAAGCTGAAATTGTTAACTCTAGAGTACAACGATACCCTACCTCTCTACAACGGCACCATCATAGGGTGCCATTATAGGTCGAGTTCTGGACCCTTAAAAGGCCCCTTGTTCATCAGACAACAGCACCCTCTCTGGGCGTCGTTAATGGGTAGAATCAAGAGGTGTTCTTTAAGTTTTTGATCCAATCTTCATCATTAAGCTCCATTCTGCAAATCAAACATAATAAGGCAGTAATTAAACAATTAAACACTTAATTATGGGTCATAATTCAACAAATTAACCATTTAAATCAAATCAATTTGACCCCTATCAAGAATCTATTCTTAATTAAAACCCTAATTGGATGTATTATTATGATATATGGATCCTATTGTTTTGGCTAGGTTTGAATTTAATCTGAAAGACTAATGTAGGCCTATCTCTAGTACCCCATATAGGCATCTTAATCTATAAATTATTCTATTCATATAAATGATCTCTTAATCTAGATATATGAAATCAAGTAATATAATTGAAATTATTAAAAAATAACTCAAATCCAGTACATTGTATCCATGGATAAACAGAAGGTAAATTTTGAAATTAATACATTGAATAGTATATTCAACCGTTAAACACTACATCTTAAGGTTCATAACATCTAAGATCGTATGAGAATTTAGTTTAGAAACATATTAAAAGATTACAATTATATAAGATAAATAATTCAAAAAACTCATTCTTATGAAGTGTTTTGAGGCTTGAATCTCCAATGGCAGCTATTGAAAATCTCTCTTAATTTGTAAAACTTGATGAAACTCTTTAATTCTCCTATTTTAAATGTTTTAAAATCAGGTAAAAGTAGCTTAAGAATGGCTTTGGGTATCTTAATGATGAGTCTAATTTTTCAAAAGATCAAAATTCTTGAAAAAGATCTAAAAATGAACTTAAATAGGTAGCTTAACAGTTCCATGGCCAATACCCTAGTTATGGGACAAGCTGTAAGGGTGTTATAGTCGAGGTCATGGATGGGACCTTGGTAGTGAATGTCATTGGATTACTTCCTCTTTTTCCTAAATATTTCCATGGCTTAGGTCATAGTTGTGGTGTAGGGTATGTAACATACTGAAAAGTCATCCTTTTTCTACTTTTCATTCCCACAAATTATAGTCAAATTGCAAAATGAAATGATAGCTGGTAGAGATTTGAAATTAGTTATAAGCATTATTATAAGAAGACAACAATAGAAGAATTGGGAATCTAGTTAATAGGGAAGGTGGCCCTACAAAGAACCCTTAAATTCAAAACTCTTCACCTTGGGATTACAACCACAGTTTTAGTGACGAGGAAGAAGTAGTAAAACCAAGACATGGTGGAGTAGATTACAAATATAAATTAAAGGTAAATATCCCATCCTTTAGTGGTAATCTAGATATTGATGCATTTAAATTGGTTAGTTGAGTTAGAGTGCATTTTTTATTACACTAAGATTCCTAAAGATAGAAAAGTCAAATTGGTGGCTTATAGATTAAATGGAGGACCGTCTACCTGATGGAATCAATTCAAGGAGATGAGCAGAAGAGAGGGTAGAAATCCAGTTTTTTCGTGGAGGTGGATGAGGAAATTATTAAGGGGAGATTTCTGTGCTAGATTATGAGCATTATATCTTCAAGACATACAAATAATGTCATCAAGCAATAAGAGTGTTCATTGAAACCCAGGCCCTATAATCTTAATGATACTTGAGAGGATTGAAGCCTGGTATAAGGGATAAGGTTGGGATCTAGATGGTACTAACTATTCAAGATGTGAGGATTTTGGTGACGAAGAATCAAAATCGAAGTTCAGGCATTATATAAATGGAAAAATTTTTGTACAGAAAGGAAAAATAGGTGGTAAGTGTAGCCTTTACATGTATTAATGGTGGAAGGAACAACTTTAATGTTAGAAATTCAAGTAGGATAACTCTTACGACTACCAAATTTGCTAATCCATATGTCAAGCATACTCTTCCTAAATGTTCAACTACAATGAACCTAAACACAAATCTAATGGGTGCCTAAAGAGGAAAATGGTGAATATCATAGAGCAATATAAAGATGAAGAGGAGGACGAAGTATGTGCACCTAAAGAAGATGATTGGAAGAAACAAGAAAAAGAGAATGAACAGGCTTTTATAAGAGTGATTAGGAGACTGCTGATATCTCACAAGGAGCATGGTGATTAACAAAGGTATAAGTTTCCGGAATGCCTACTAGAAGGAAAGATAAGAAACAAAGAATTTCTAGAATTCCCACTATAAGAATTGATGGAAGAAGAGGTTAGGCCATATAACTAATGTTTATTAAGGAGCGTAAAAATCAAGAATTAATTTAAGACATGAAGATAACATGTTTCCTTCCATTTTAAAGGAATTAAAACTAATAGAGACCTTGGAGTGCAGATAACTAAAGTCACAACAACTATTTTAAGTAAAGGAATTAGCCAAGGTGGAAGAGAAGTTTGAAAAGCTGAGGCATGGTAAAAGATTTGGAAATTTTAATCATAACTCAAGGTTGAGTTTTTTACAAGCAAGGGAGAACAACATGTGGTAAATATGTGTTTCCATGACCTTAAAGTTGGCCCTAAACTATGAAATTATTGTCCCAAGTCAAAAGTTATTATTCATCATGAAAACAAGTTTAAAGATAAAAAAAGTTTAAAAACACAATGGCATCCTTCAACGA
Source organism: Pinacopodium congolense (assembly GCA_028565735.1). NCBI lineage: Eukaryota > Viridiplantae > Streptophyta > Magnoliopsida > Malpighiales > Erythroxylaceae > Pinacopodium > Pinacopodium congolense. Next base: position 7,501 of record JAOXYD010162089.1, on the reverse strand, counting down.
CGCCATTATAAAACCTAAAGATCATCATTATTCTTTGAGACCGTCTTTTACTATTTAAAAAAATTATGTTTTATGTATTTTACTTTACTTTGGACTTTGGATTGTAAGAAGTGCTTATCCTTAAAAGTACGTTTAGGGTTTCATAATAAGTATAAATAGTTATCTTATGTATTTTAAGAACATTCATTCAACATTAATCAAATTTGAGTTTTTTTTCAAAGAATTTTGTATAACCTTTAATTTTCTTATAAATCTTGGACTAGATTTTTATTTGATTACTCTTATATTAGAGTAACATGCTTCCATATGTCAATAACCTTGAGCCATTTAAACTGTTTTTGAAAGGACCCTTCTCTTTACCTTTAATAATGAATATTTTGTAATTGGTAACCCTCCTTTTCCCTTGGCACGTAATGCTATTTCATGTTTGGGTCATTAATCTTAAGGGAGGTTGCTTCTTAAGCTAATGGAACTTTGGCAGGCCTTTGTTAACTCTTAGATATGAACAATATGGGATTTTTAACATCTTATTCATGGTCAAATACATTGCATTTAAAATGCATTAAATAATGTACAACAATGTGTCATACTGTACTTGAAAATTGTGCTCCCTTTTATACAAGAAGGCATAAGTGTAACATCTTTAAAAAGTTGGGTTTAGGCTTAGGTTAACTTAAACACCCTATAAAAATAATATTTAAATTAAAAATAAGAGAAAAATAACCCTAAAATTTATGCAAAACTTTCAACTATTGTCTTCTTTTTCCATGGTCTCATCTTGAATCACTCCTTTGTTTTGTTATTCCCATTCTTATGTTCTCCCTTTAATCCTTCACACAAATCCTTTAGTTGTGTAATTCTCCCCTTTCATATTCAATTATATTGTTGTTCTTCATCTATTTTCATTGCCATTTTCTACTCATCACTAGTGAGACCACCACCATCTTGTTAAACTTGTTGTTTGCCTTCTATTGACAATAGTTTATTCTTGTGCTCACATTTAACTCATTTTTAGTTTTAAAACCCAGCTTTACTCACACCACTTTGGTTGGTGAATTGCCATGAAATTCCCTTTGAATTTCAATTGAGGAGGTGAGGAAATTTCTAAGGGTGGTTAAAGGGTTAGAGATGAAAGTGGATTTGGTTTCATAGGCTATTAAAACAATAGCTTTTTTCTTACACTCAAATTGCCTTGATGAAAATTACGGACAATAGAATTTGCCTTGATAAAAATTACGAACACTAAATATTCACTTTTTTTATTCATTTTGTTAAGTGATCAAAGAAAAATTTTAGAGTTATTTTTTAGGACTTAAAACATTATTATGTTATTACATCCTTGTTAAATACAAATAAGAAATAGGACCATGATGTTGATGGATTTGGAAAATTTATGAGGGTAATTGATGATATAAGGGGCATAGAATTATTAAGTTAATATTAAAAGGATGTTAATAAATGATTTAAATTAGTTGGTTAGATCTAATCCAAATGCAATATTATCATTAAGAAATAAATAGGGTACATGGTAATAACATGATATAAGTTAACAGAAGAGAAATAGGTTAGAATGTTTAACAATGTTAATTTTTAATAAAAAATTTATTTTATTTATAGGTAGAGTGGTAAATTTGTTGCTAACTATCAAATAATAACTTAATTTAACCTCTATTTATATATTAGGGTGAGTCAAGGTTAATCCACAGAAAACTGGTGTGTTAATGCTATTTATAATGCTATAAAAAAGTTAAAAATCACTAGTTTAATTAAACTAAAACAAATAAAAACATAACTAAATAAACAAAGGTAATTGAATAAGAGTTTAGAATATAAAGAAACATATAAAAATATTAGAAAAGTAGGTAGAAGACATTGTTGGAATTTCAGAAAAGACAGTTGATCATTGAAACTATGTTAATTGTGTTCTAATCAAGATATTAGCCGATAAATACAAATAAGCTCTTATGTCTTAAGTTTCTCCATTAATAGGTAAATTTAAAAAGTTTTGAAAATACCTAATTTATGCAATAACCTAGAATAAGCTTCATAGATTTAATGTCATAATAGCATTAAGCACTAGGGAATAGTTAAGTTAAGCCATAATCTCTCAAGATCGGATCATATAACTTAAAAAATAAAAACCATAGACTAATTGATTAAGTTTCAATTACAAATTCAATTAAGCTATTACTACTCGTGGTATTTGCTAATGACAATTACAGATCACAAGCCTATACCTACCATTCAAACTAGAAATTATGAATAGGGTGATTAAACCTATGATTAACCCCTAGTTCTTAGCGTTTAATAAAAGTTTTGATTTAACCTAAGTATGGAAACATAATACTCATTAAAACACAATTCTATTATCATAATTGTAAACCATCATCCCTTTAATACCTTCTAACCAATAAAAATTTAACCAAACATACTAAAATTAAAAAAAAGATAAATTTATAGAAAACATGCTCAATAACCAATAGAAGTAATGAAAATGAATATTCAACTATCTATTGAATGATATTAAAAGGCTTTCACAACTATTTAATCCAATCCAGTGTAGAAACATAAGTAAACTAAAGTAGAATGAAAATAACAGCAAAAAAACAACTAAATCAAATGGAATATTAGCTTTAATTTATTTAGAACATAAAATAAACAATTATTCTCTAATTACAACTCAAAGGAAAGTTTAAAACATTGAAAACAAGAGAAAAGATGAAGTAATATGTGGCTGCACAAAAGAGGAAAAGAAGCTAATGAAATAGGCTTCTTTGGCTCCTTAAATATGTCCTAATTAGGGTTATGACATATTATAGAGTAAATGTCTTGGTAGCCCTTGAATCCAATGGAGAAAAAAAATTTACAGATGCTCAACAAAACTTAATAGTAACTTTAACAATGCCTTATATGACCTCTATTGAAGGGTCTAATAGTAGTCTATCAACGACTGTTCTAGGTAGTTCAATGGTGCCATTAATAACTGCTGTTGCACTCCTATAACCTCATATATTATCTAGTTTTCTCTAATTAGTCTCTAAACTTTAGTTTTTCACCTAGAATCTATCTATTTAGGTTCACACCTATATGTCAACTAATAACAATGATAATTTAAGTATTTTTCTTCAAAATGAGGATGAAACTACCTTAAATCACATATGAAAATTCATAAAAGTGCACCCTTATCCAATTCCCCCACACTTGAACCATTGCTTGTTCAAGTAATGACTTAAACAATCCTCTTAATATATCTCAATTAAAAGTCTCAAGCTAATTAAGTACAAGTAAAAACCAGTCAATGTCATCAATTTCATGCACAAATCTCAACTCTATCATCATGAAAATGTTATTTTCATTTACAAATCACATTGTTAATAAATAAGTGACCCATTATGGATAATACAAAGTATCAAAGTCATCTCTTATAGTTCATCATATAAACTTATTTAAGGATGTTTAATATCAACCAAAACAAACATAAATTGAATTTAGAGCATTAGTTGAATGTCACCTAGTATTTTAGCATGAAGGAAAATGTTTTTTCGTGAATGACCCCTAGTTACTAGACTAAGATACTTCTTTTGTCTTGTTTAAGATGTCATTTAGCTTTTTGACGTGAAGATAAACATTTTATCAAGAACAGTCCTAGTTAGTAGGCTATATCACATTCTTAAATGGTTACTAACACTACTAATAACTATGATCTTTTTATTGATTTTAAACTAGCAGAGTGAAAAACATCCTCTCTTATTTAAATAAGTACACTTTTTTTAGTTTACCCAAGGCATCCTATTCCAAATTCATGTGAAAAACCATATAATACAATCTTAAACACTTAATATCATACATAGGGGTCACTGATCATATACAAAGCACTCAAAAGAGTAAAGAAAACCAAAATTCCTTTTAAAGTCAGAATTCAATCAAGAGTTGATCAATGTTTACCAAATAAAAGACATCAATTGAATTAAGATACCATAATTAGTAATTGACTAAATATCAAGATCATATTAAGATGAAACAATCAAATCATCACCTTAAGACTTGTAACAAATCAAGTGTAAGAGAATTAAGTCTTATTTCCCCATCTCCACACTTAAATTGAACATTGTCCCAATGTTCGAAAACAAAAGAAGCACAATAGGTGGATGGAACAAGAATAATTCCTTGGAGTATGCAAGTGATGGAAATCCTTAGTGAAAAGATCACAGCACATATTCACACCTACAAATAAAAAGAGTATAAGAAAGTAAAGGCACTTAATTTGAAATCAACTAAAAGTCTATGTAAAAAGGAGAAAAAAATGAAATTAGAAAGGTGGTTAGGTTCCTTCCCAACAAGCGCTAGTTTAAGGTCTTTAGTTTGACCTTTTTTCACATAGGTCATCAATATAATTTAGAGCTTCAAGCTCCATTACCTCAAAATTGTGAACTAGATACCTATAAAATTAGGGCTTGGGGTGATGCTCATTGACTTTAAACTCCTTCCTTGTCTTTTCACTCTTGATCTTAATGGCACTATAGGGATACACCTGGGTTACTACAATTGGACCTATCCCTCTCGAAAGTAACTTGCTTGGAAAAAGCTTGAGTTTGGAATTATAGATAAGAACCTCTTAACCAACACAAAATTTTTTCCTAAAATTGTGCTTATTATAAAATGCCTTGATCTTCTCCTTGTAAATACGAGTATTCTTAAATGCATCATGGAATAACTCCAACTCTTGTAACTGCAGTTTCCTATGCGTTCCAGTAGCGTCCAGCTCCCTATTGCATTACTTCACTGCCCGATAAACCTTACATTCCAACTTTATAGGTAGATGGTCCAACTTCCTAAACATCAACCTATATTAAGATATCCTAATTTGAGTCTTGTATACTGTGTGATATGCCTATAGAGCATCATTAAGATGCACACTCTAATATCTTTTTTTGGGACTAATCGTATTTTCTAAAATAAACTTGATCTCTCTATTGGACACCTTGGCTTGCCTACTTGTTCGAGCATGACAAGTCATGAAAACATGATGCACCACCTAGTATTTTTAGAAGAGAGCTTTAATGGATTTTTTGCAAAAATATGTTCCTTTGTTGCTTATAATGGCTTTTGGAATCCCAAACATAGAAAAAATGTGTGATTTTAAGAATTTTGAAATCACTTTATAATCATTAGTTTAGGTGGCTTTTGCTTATACCTATTTCAACACATAATCAACAACAACTAAAATATATAAAAAATCAAAGAATCAAGGAAAGGGTCCTATGAAATCCATACCTAAATATAAAACATTGCATAAATTAAGATTGAAGTTTGAGGCATTTCATTATGGGAACCTAGCATACCTATTCTTTGATAATTTTTGTAGTTCTTGAAAAACTTATAAGCATCTTTAAATAAATATGGTAAATAAAATTCACTCTTTAAGACCTTACGAGCTATTTTTTAAGTAAAAAATGTCCTCCATGTACAAATGAATGATAAAAACTTAAAATAGAATCGAATTCATCATCAAGTACACACATTCTCAGCACTTGATCTTCATAATGATTCCATAGATATGGATCATTCCAAACATAGTGTTTGGCTTGACTCCTCATCCTCTACTTTTGTGCCTTGGAAAAAATAAGGGGAAACTTTTGAGAAACTAGAAATTCTACCAAATCTGCATACTAAGATGTCTTCATAAAAATTGAATGCAACTGCTCATATAGAAAATCATCATTGATTAATGAAATGGTCAACTAATAGACTTAAATGATTTGCCACTCCATTCTCCATGCCATTCGTATCCCTAATCTCCACTTCAAAATCCTATAGTAAGAGGATCCAACGAATGAGTCTCAGTTTCGCCTGTTTTTTTGAAAGTAGGTACTTTAAAGTGGCACGATCATAATACAAAAAATGATTTTAGTACCTAAAAAATAAGACTTGATATTATTTAAAGAAAAAACTACATCAAAAAGTTCCTTTTTTTTATTATGTAGATTGGTTGAGTGTCATTCAAGGTCTTTAAAACATAATAGAAAATGAATGGAGTCCTTCCCACTTGTTGACCTAAAACTGCTTCTATGATATGGTTGGAAGAATTACACATACGCGTGAATGGAGATCCTAATTAGGAGGTTGTAGGACAGGTATTGTGACCAACTTCTCCTTCACAATATTAAATGCTCTCTTGCACTACATCGAAGAAAAATTGACATCCTTATAAAGCAACTGACATAATTATTATGCAATATTTGAAAAGGCCTATATAAACTTATGATAAAATCTTGTATGGACAAGAAAAGTGCACCTTCTCGCACAGAAGTAGGGTAAGATAAAGATGAACAAGATCTAACTTGTCTTTATCTACTTTAATGCCCCTTTTTTAAATAACATGACCAAGAACTATACCTTATTAAACCACAAAGTGACATTTGTTTGAATTGAGAACAAGGTTATTTTTAAGCATCTTTTAAGTACTAAGATTAGGTGATCTAAGCATTTATCAAAGGAGTACTCATAAATAGTAGAATCACCCATGCAAACTTCTATTATGTTCTCAAACAATTTAGAAAATATGATCACCATACATATCTGAAAAGTGGAAGGGGCATTACATAATCCAAATGGCATCCGATGATAGGCAAAAGTCCCATATGAGCATGTGATCGTCATCTTCTTCTGGTTCCTTGGAGGTTTGGCCACCTAGTCAAGAAAGCAATAGTAAGCATGACTAGCAAGATATTAAAGCATTTGATTAATAAATAGTAATGAGAAATGACCCTTTTGATTCATAGAATTAAGTTTGCAATAGTCTACATAAACTCTCCATTTGTTTTGTACTTAAGGAGGCACTATTTATCCACTATCATTCTCCAAAACAGTGATTCTAAACTTCTTAGGGACTAATTGTAGAGTGCTAACCCATATGCTATCTGACATGGGGTAGAAGTATATGAAACCCACATCTAAAAGTTTTAGTACCTACTTCTTCACCACTTCCATCATAGGTGGTTTAAGTCGCCTTTGCACTTGCTTGACTAGTGTAGCACCCTCTTCCAAGAGGATCCTATGCATACTTAAATAGTGGCTATTTACCTTGATATTAGCAACAGTCCACCATAGTGTTTTCCTGTACTCTCATAACACTCTAACAAACTTACTATTATCGTTGGTAGAGTGTTGTTGTACCCCAAAGACACATACTTGAGATGATCCAGAAATGTCCTACTTCAAGAGCTTGTATAGAAAAAGGTAAGAATCTATCATTAACAATAGGCAAATCCAAAAAAATGAGTTACATAACTGCCATAATGCTGAGGAAACATCTCTAAGGCAGTGATGACTTCCTTCATCTCCTCTTATAGCTTAAAATTACTTTTCAAGTGATTGTAGATTTCCTTCTCCGTTGGAATTATCAAAACCACTTATAATGGATCAGTGGAACCTTTTACAAACATGAAAATATAACATTTAGTTGACTTTCTATCATCTAAGCACTTCCTAAGATAAGCAA
>JAOXYD010162078.1:0-10247 GCA_028565735.1 Pinacopodium congolense | reverse complement strand
GAATCAAGATTGTTGTAAAGGTTCCTCTTGGCCTTGAATCAAGATTGTTGTAAAGGTTCCTCTTGGCCTTTAACCAACATTGTTGTAAGGGCTACTCTTCACCCAATTAAAGTAAGATTAGTTGTTAGTAAATTTTCAACAAGTAGTTGGAGAGAGGACGTAGTCTATCTTTGGGGTAGGCAAACCTCTATCAATCTTGGTGTTCTTCTCTTCCCTATCTCTTGTATATTTGTGCATTTGTGTTTGCTTAATTGTTGATTGAATTTGCTTAATATTGACATAAAGTTTGGCATTCTATTTGAATTGATTTTTAGTTAGAGATTGCATTGTATTAAAATTGACCTAAGGTGTTTAAAGTGCTTTATTTCCATAAGAATTTTTAAACACCCAATTCACCCCTCTCTTGGGTGCCATTGGGCTAGCAGGCTACTTTGGTCAAATTTTGCCTTTATCCTATTCAGATTCTCTTCGTGCCTTCTTTGACCTTCCTCCTCACTTGGGAATTTGGAACTCAATATACCCATGAACTTATCCATCATCTTCTCCATCCTACTCTAGAACGCATCAAGGGGATCTTGTTGAAATCCAAGAGGTTCTTATGCATGCACTTGGACAACTGCATAGTTAGGATTCCATAAAAAATTTGGGTGGTTTTTCCACCTCAAATTATAAACATTAGAATAATGGTCATTACCTCTTGGTTACTCAAATCCCAATGACTCCATCAGAAAGCAATCATTTGTGTCATGGTTGTCATGCCCACATAATTCAAATCAAATCTACATAGTTCTAATAAAAGAGGAAGATGTACCTTGTAAATTGCTTAATTGCTCGTTAAGGGCTAAACATTGTGCTTGAAGAGCTGTCATTGTGTTAAACGGAATCATCGCCTTTTGTTCGTTGAATCCTTGTATTACTAAGCTCTTTGGACTATCTCGTACTCTTTGTGTTAATGAACCTATAAACACACAAGGAAAAGTATAAAAAACTCTTAAATCGAAGTCAATCAAACTAAATAAGATGCTAAAAAAAATAATCCCCGACAATGGTACCAAAAATTTGTTGATTGTAAAATAAACTACTAGCTTTACGCTTAAAATCACAAGTATACAGGTCGTACTTGTAGTAAAGAAGGGATATTGATCTCACAAGGATTGTATTTAGACACCCTATCAATTTGGCTTGCACTTTGTTCAAGAAATCGATTTAAAAAAATAAAATAAAAATAAATAAGTAAAACAAAATTAAATTGGAAGCAAAAGCGAGCAACACTACTAAACGCCAACACTGCAAACTAAAATTAAAAGAAGATTCAAGATTCAAGAATAAGACTTGTTATTATCCCTATTTGTTCCCCTTTGGTTTAATCAATCTAATTTATATTTGGCCCCAAATTTCATGATATTTTAGCTATCCTCTCTCAATATGCAACTAAATGTAACTAGCTAAATAATCTAGGATTAATTTTGGGATCTCTTGACATGCAAAGCCTTTCCTAAATATTCAACTAAATATAAAACTATCCTATAAGTAGTATATCAATTTATCAAAATCTCTTCCTAATAAATTAATAACTTGTTGTCTATAGGTCTATTAAATGTCAACTCTCGTTGTACATCTAATACGAATTACCCAACTTACTCTCTCAATTTGTTATAGGGTTTAAGCTTAATAAACAACAAAAAACATTTCTAAAATTAAATTAACGACCAAAAGTTCACAAATAATTCAAACAACAAATTATAGAAATATTTTAACCACTCATAAAAAAACAAGTTCAATCATATCCATATTTTCCAAAATATAAAACATAATAAATTAAATAAAAATAAAAATAAAGGTAAAATAAATCCGAAAAAAAAGATGGAGTTTAAAAGAACTCTAAAAATTTTGGCTTGGAGAGCCTATGTATTTTTCTTTTTGTGCACTATCACGTCTCGCTTCTTCTTCTCTCCTGAATTTGTTCTTTGTATCGCTCTCGGTGTGTAGATGAATGACTGTTGAAAGATTTCTGCGTGTGTGTGCCGCCATTCTCATCGTCTTCCGCTTTTGTCTGTGTCTACATTATTTTTTGTCTCCTTTTGTTAGGGCTGTCTCTTTATTTTTAAATCCAGCTAAAATTTGTCTTGCTTGGGTTTGGTCCTGCGTGATCAATCCACTAGGTTTACTCTGGCATGAGCAAGCTTGATCCATGTGGGAAGTAGCCCTTTGGACTTGGTCCCACCCCTTTGGACTTGGTAAAAAATGTTTGACCTGGTGTGGAAAGCTCTCTAGCGTGCGGAATGGATGTATACGGGGAGTGGGTTCTATCCTAGAGCTAGAACTCTCGTGAGCAATAAGATGGACAGAAAGCTTCTTTGAATTTTTGCCTCGATTCCCGTGAATTGCCTAGTTTGCCAAGCTTTATTCCTTATTTGACTTGCTCTTACTCGAATGCTCTCTATGTAGACTTGATTTTTGCCTTTTAAACCCTTTCTCGTGTTACTATTCATAGCCCTTAAAAATGTTTGACGAGCTTTTGACCAGTTGATCATTTGACTAGCAGGTTGACTATTTGACCAGCCTTTGCCTTCATTGTTTTTAAATTGATTTTTTTCTTTATTTAAACAAGCTTTCTTCCAACTTTGATTTTTAATTTTAATATACCCTACACAATAAATAAATACCAATAAAATTTAATTCTAACCCAAAATTAACAATTAAATAATAAAACATAAAACATAAATAAAAATATTTAAATGATCAAAACTTACTCAAAACTAATACCAAATATAGTCAAAACAATAATAAAGATCATGCTAAATAAAAACGCACAAAATAGGTATTAAAACATAACAATATCAACCTATTATATAAGAAACACATGCAAAACACTTAGAAAAATATGTACTAATGCACAATTATCATCTCAACCGTAGCACTATCTTGATTTAGAGAAGATACCCTATATTAAGCATCACTGATTTATCAATTAAATCATGAACCACCAAAGCCTTAACTGGATAATTTAGGAAAAGTAATCTGTAACTCTTTTACAATAGATGGAAGTTTTCTAGCTTTCTAGGATAGTTTTGTAATTTTATTTCTTAATCTATAATTTGGAGTCCTTTACATAATTGTAATCCGATTGACCTAATATTTACAATTACATACACACTTTCTCGTTAGATCGATACTCAGAGTTTTAAAAATACTCCTCTATATTACTTGTTGCGACCAGTGCACTTGCCGAAGATTTGGTCTTAAACTAATAGTTATTTTGTATTTTAAAAGATAGGTCAACATATCGATGTCAATTACTTTAGAGATTTGCTTTCCTCTTTTATTTGTTTGATGTTTAGATTAGTATTTTCTTTCTTTCTTTTGTTTTGTTGTCATCTTTATTTGCATAAAGAGTGGTCTTTTGGTGACTTCCTTTAGTTATCCAAAAGATGTTGAAGCAACAAGACCATTGACAAGATCACTAATGGTATGAGTCTGAAGTTAACTAGGGCGATGACTGAACAAATTATTTTGAGCATATTGAAACCTATATCCCTGAATATGAGGAATACCTTGATTACTCTTGGCTTAATCCTTCTTGTTTTGAGCAACCTTCACCTTTTCCTAGTCAACAGTATCCTGAGCTTATAGAGGAGTATACCTCTAGTTGGATGGATCACCCTGAATATTAGTGGCTTAATAAGGCTGTATTCTTTTCACATTTAGAAAATTCAGTGCAGCCTGAGTATGACTAAAGAACCATGGGAGAAATTTTACAATCAATTAGGGAAATTGATCATGTATAGTCAATTAAGCTAGCAAGTTAAAGTGGTGAGTTAGCATCAACTTTAGGTAACCCAAATTTTGCCACTGTTGATTATGAGCATCATTTCTGGGTTAGTGAAAATAAGATAAATGAAGAGTCTAAAACAACATCTAAGTTCTTAGATTTCATAGGTATTTTAACTTTTAATTCGTGAGCGAGAGTTGTCTACTTAATCTTTTTTTCCAAAATGCTTTGAAAAGGGTGAGACTTATGAAGTCAGGACTTTTCTGATTGGTATAAGAAATCTTCCACAATTTATTTGTCATTAATCAAAGGATGAGGATGACAAGTTAGGAGTTGGACCTAGGCTACGATGGAAAATACTCTAACCCTAGGGTCAGGCTAAAAGACCTTAAAGAAGCATTTATTGGGAGGTAACTCAATCGTAGAAGTATGATTTCCTGTGTTTTGAATCAAATGGTGTGTTTTTAGCATGCTATTGGAGTGTTTTATTTTAGGATATTTGTTTTATATGTTTTATTATATTTTTGGAGCTTTGATGTTTCTTCCTTCAATTTTCAAATGGTTGTGATTTATGTCAACAGAGAGTTTTCACAATCATATATTTGTCCAAGTGTATTTTTGTCCTTTATCTCTCATTTTATGCTTATTTGTTGATTTATAAACATTAGGAACAACGTTCAATTTAATTATGGGGGGAAGGAAATGTTAGTTAAGCACACTTAAGTATTTATTGTCTAATAGTATATCAATTTATCTATTTTCTTTTACTAGTCTATAATTTGTTAAAGTTTTTTCAATTTTAATGCTTATTTTGTCCATATTTTTTTTAATTTAATTATTTTGACAATTTTAAATGTTATATGATTAATTTTGACTATTAATGACTAAGTGCTTTTAACTCATTTCATAATTTGGATAACGGATGTCTAATGATTAGAATGATATTCCACATATAAAATGCAACTTAATGAGTAATTTTGTGATTTTTTTTAAAAACACTTTTATCATTAGAATAAATAAATAAATTATTAACTTAGTTAATTAAATAAGTGGGAAGAATTCACTCCACTTCTAACCTTATAAAAAGAAAAAAAGAAGAAAAAAGAGAGAGAAAAAGAAAAAGAAAAAAAAGAGAAAAATGGAAAAAAATTTAGAGTATTTATAAGGTTAAAGTTATGAGTCGTGCTTTTAGCTCATTGATTCGATGTGATTCGGTTGAGTAATTGGGGGTTATTCACAATAAAATATTCACCTTCACGTAAAAAAATTGAATTACTTCTCAACTAAGTTGCTCATATATTTAATTAATTAGTTAATAAAAAATTTATTAAATAAAGGATGTGAAAGTGTTTAGAACGTTGATGCATTAAACTCATTATATTTGCCTTTTACATGTGGAATTGATTTTTGTGACTTAGGTTGAAGATTGGAAAAGAATGAAATGATTTAAACGCATTTGCGATTGGATATGATTAATTGATTATATAACATTTCAATAAGTCATTATTTTTGAAAGATGAAGAAAACATTTTCAATAATTATGTTGTTGATCTTGAATTAATTTTCCTATAATTATATACTAATTTGAGAAATTTGAATGATTGGTTTGCTTGAGGACAAGTAAAAACTTAAGGGTGTAGGAGTTGTTAGGGGTGAATTTTATAGTGTTTTTGGATGTTAGTTGTTGTATATTTATCCCTATTTCAGTACTTATTTGCTTCATTAAAGTTTAGAAATGTTTAATTTATAGATTGATGTGAATAATTGAAGAAATGTGTAAACAAGAAGCAAAATAATCCAAATCTAGATCATCAATGGTGGCTTAGCAACCTACCATTAATGGATCCATAGACCACCATTGAAGGATTCAAAAATAGACTACTAACGACAGGCTGTTCATCCTTCAATGATGTTGTTATATGTCGGTGTCTCATCGTTATAGGGCACAGACATAGTTTTGCAGCAGATTCTTCAACATCTGCGGCTGACTATCTCCCCACTTGCTCCTGCTACTTCTCCTATAAATAAAGAACGTCTTAGAGCTTCAAAAACCAAGTATCTTAGGATCAAAAACTCATTTCTTTAGTTGTTTTTTAAATTAAGCTTAGTTTTAGGATAGACTTTGTTTCAATCTTTATAAATTCAATTTGTAGGTTTTTTGTAGTGGATCTAGTAGCATAATCATATGGTTTTGAGCTAGATTATCATCTAATAATCTTGTTTGGTGATATCTAACTCTTAATCTTATGTACTATTGTTGTTTTTATGAATTAATCAAAGTTTATGTTATTTATGTCATTTATTTTGGTAGCTTTGATTACTTTGCCTAATATTTAATTTTAGTTTAGCTGAGTTATTAAATGTGTTTATGGATGAATTATTGTGGTAATTAATTGTGACTACATGACTAGTGAATTAATTTTTATTTATTGAATGCTTAATGCTTGTCCTGAATTGATCACTTAGGATATTGCCATCAGATAATCTAGGATTCGACAATCTCTACCTAGGTTAGTAGAAAAATCAATAAATAACATGGTTTAACTCAGTGAAATAACCAAAGACTTGGTTAATCATAAGGGTGCTAATCTTGAATTAAGGAAATTTAGGATTAGACTTCCTAAACTTTAAGCCTATTACCTAAGTCTGAGGCATAACCAAATCTCAAGATAGGACTAATAGAGATAAGCTAGTATCTTAACCATAACGTTGTCTTGATTTAGAGAAGATACCCTAGATTAAGCATCACTGATCCATCAATATAAATCATCAACCACCAAAGCTTTAACTGAATAATCTAGGAAAAGTAATTTGTAACTCTTTTACAATAAATTGGAAGTTTTCTAGGCATTCTAGTTTAGTTTTGTAATTTTGTTTCTCAATCTATAATTTGGAGTCCTCTAGATAATTGTAATTCGATTGACTTAGTACTTACAATCGCATACAAAATTCCTCGTGGAATTGATACTCAGAGTCTTAAAAACACTCATATATATTACTTGTTGCAACCAGTGCACTTGTAGAAGAGTTAGTCTTAAATATTGGTCATTTTGTGCATTAAAAGATAAATCAATTTAAGCTAATTTTGTATATGGCCGACCGTAATCATGATTATTTTATGATTTCATTATGTTTAGTTAGTTGTTTTAGGTAGTATTACTCTTTATTTACAGTTGCTGAAAGTTTTTATTATTGTATTTTCATATTTTTCTTGTTCTATGATGAGTAAACTAGGTATTTGATGGATTTTAAGATTGAATGCATGGAAGGATGGCCCAGGTTTCTTTCTTTTTCTTTGGATTGAAAAAGAGAGTTTGCTTAATCCTCTATTAAGAATTAAGCCTGGCATAAGATGTAATAGAACTAGATAGGAGAAAAAGGCTCAAACGTCAAAGTAACAAAAACTTCTCTAATTACATCTATATAACAAAGAAAAGAGAATAGCTTCTTGTCTCCTCTCTAATGATCTTTTCTATAGGTCAAAGTTTAGATCGGAAAATTTTTCATCTTTTTACAAAAATTTAAGATAGCACATAAGGGCTTTTAGGGCTGCTATGTTCCATGACACATATATGACCTCATGCATAACCATCATTAAGTCAGGGCTGCCTACGGTTAAAGAATCGCCCACATTAGCCCCCTTAACTCTCTTTCTACTAAGAAAAAAAGCTTTCTATCGGCACTAATGTTGTTTTTTATTTCTTCTGCCTAGCTCCCTGAAAACAACATTCAACTCGCATGTGTTAAGATAAGCTAGCACTCCTTCTGAGCCAGGATCCCATTCTTCTTTTTAGTATGAATGGGTTCTAACAATGTGTGGATACTTGATTTTAATGCAATGGATTGCTTTCTTTTCCAGTTCTAGCTTTCATTTTTAGTTTTTTAAGTCTAAGTTTTCTATTAGTTTAGTTCTGTCTTTGTTAGGTTGATATAACACCTAAAAGTGGGAGAGGGTGAATTAGAATTTAAAAAGATTTGTCTAAATAAACAAATCAAGATGAGTAAAATGAGGAAGCTAAGATATAAAACCAATTCACCAAAATAATCAATCGATGCCAATCATAATAAAATAAGATTAGTGCGTGAAAATAAAAAGTAAGAGAAGAAGATATACATTGGATTTATACTAGTTAAGGGTTGTCCACTTGCCCTACGTCTAATTCTCAACACTACTGTTGAGATGATTGCATTATTTCAACAAAAGAGTACAACATTTAATCTTACAATCCTTTTTAAGGCTCAAGGATAAGTTTTCAATCAATTATTTTTCCTTAGGGAAAAGAATAAACTCTCAAGCTCATAAGACTAATTCTAGATGAATAATGCTTAATTCAATTTCACTTAGTTTATAGAAGAGGCTAAAAAAGATGAATTTACATTAACAAAGCCTCACAAAAACACACCATATAAAAAAAGCACAAAAATATCAGAAAACTTTTGTAGAAATAAACTAATAAAAGCTTCTCTTAGTAAAGTTTATATGCTCTCAATGTCTCTTGTACAATACCACCCACTTCTCTATATTAAACATGAACAAAAACATCCTATTTATATTCAATAAACATAAAATAGTTGTTGTCCAATAGATATAATATTGTTAAAATGGTTTATTGTTTTGATCATTGTGTAATATGTCAAATCCTATTTTTATGATTTATTTTCTTATCATTTGGTCAACCTATAGGCAAGGTTCGATCGATCGATTGACCGTTCTTCGTCATTCAGTCGACAGATCTAGGCAGACTAGAAAGATTAAATATTTTGGCATTACAAAAATTTATTCTTAAACTTAAAAATAATCCCAACACGTATTACACATACCCAATCATATTTTATATTTAACAAAACTTACATTAAAATTTCATTTCATTCTAATTGTCTAGTTTAATTAACTTATGTATTTTTAATCAATCAACTCACTCATCATGAGAGTTTTTAAAACATACAGTCATATTAAACACATAAAACATCTTGATTATGCACTATATGAATTTTATTAGATATTTATGCATGATGAGCATGTAAAAGGCTCTTAAAACACCAAAATAAAAGTAAGAAAAACTTAAAATAAAAGATACATAAGAAAATCTATATTAAAATAATTTGCTTCTTTAAGTTTTAAATCTTTATATAATTCCAATTTCCACTTCGAGACTCTTTAGGTGAACATACTTTTACTTTGTTCATACCTATCTTTCAACACACTTAAAACACAAGCATTAGAAATAGAGTTTGTTTTGTCATTACCAAAATAAGGGGGAGTCTCCTTCGGTTCAACAGTTTTTATTAATTGTTAGCATGTGCAATGGTTTGTCTTATGGATTTTCATTTATTCTTGATTTTTTTTGTTAGTTTATGCTTCGTCGTTGAGATTTATGCATTTTTACAGGTTTTAGATTATTTAATTTAAGCTTTTGTTCTGATTTTGTGTGATAGAATTTATGTTTTAATGTAGTTAGTATGGGTTTTATGAATATATTTAGTTGATTATTAATACAAAAAACTTGAGTTTTTATTATATTAAGTGTGAAATCTTAGTTTTCATTACCTATCTTAAAAATTTCAGCTTTGATTACATTTTATTAAGTATGAATTATGTTTATTTAATCTTTATTTTAATTAATTTAGCCCTGACCACGGTTAGGTTTTTAATCGGCTAACCGTTGGTTTAATAACCGGTGGTTATGGTTCAAAAACCGTAACCGTGGTCAACGGTTCTAAACCGTAACGAGAACCATTATTTATAATTTCGGTTACGGTTAAACTAATTTAAAAATCATGAACCAGTGGTTAAACTGGCAGTTTATTCGCATTTATAAACTACCATTCAATTAATTAAAAAATAAACAAAATTTAACTTTATATTAAAAAATATATGTAACTTTGTGTAAAATTTTGTTTAATAGAAAGAGATATATTACATGAAAGAGAAAGAGAAAGAGATTATAATTATTATGAAAGAAATTACATTAACAAAAAATAGTTATAATTATAATAAAAATAAAAAATATATATTTCATGCACCATGATCAAAGACCATACTTCAACATGGTCTCAACTGAAAAATCATCTGTATTAAAAGACTATGTTTAAGCACAATCTATATTTAAAAATTGTGCTTGAAGAACACAAACACCAACCGTGCTCTCCAAGCACGGTTGACCGTGCTTGGAGACAAGCACCAACCATGCTTGGACCAAGCACGCACGGTCAAACCGTGCTTGGACCAAGCACAACCGTGCTTGTCTCAGGCACGGTCTGTGCTTGTCTCAAGCACAAACCTCAACCGTCTTTATGGTGCTTATATCTTAAATATGGTCTTTACTTTTATATTGTGTTTGAAGCTTCAGCATTTTTGACATTATATTTAATGTGACAATAGTTATATATATTTTAAATTTTTTATAATTATAAATATATCTTTTTATTAACTCAATTTCTTTCACAATAATTACAACTCTTCTCTCTCAAATAA
>JAOXYD010162068.1:0-10247 GCA_028565735.1 Pinacopodium congolense | reverse complement strand
TCTCCATTTAATCTTGTCTAAAGTTTAGTTATGCTTTAAAATCAAGTAAATGGGCTTTAATTTCAAGAAGGTGAGTTTTGGAAAATTAATCTCAAAATTCTAACTTTCACAAAAAAAATTTTAGCTTGGTCATCCAAGGATTAATTCATGTTGCTTATTGATTTTTCTAACAATTTAGGATAATTTTTCATGCTTAAACTATCTTAAACATTAATCTTAAGTGGCCAACTTAAAATTGGTTAGTTCAGACCTTCAATAAACAAAATACAGACACTTTAACATGTCTTTAAACTCCTTCAAATCATCAAATCATCAAACCTTAGCAACAGAAATGATTAACCACACATTTGCATCAAAGCATACAAGATATGCAATTTATACAACATACTTTGATAAATCTAAAATTAAGACCTTAAATGTAAAGTTTAGATGTTACAACAAATCCCATAAAGACTTTTGGATGTTTTTTGAACCCCCAACTTGATTCTGGACTCCATCCAAACTCTAATTCAATAAGATCTTACAGAAAAATCAAGAACATTCATATATATAAGCATAAAAATATCAACCTTGATTAATCCAAAAAATGGAACAAAATAAGAAATTTGAGTTTAGAAACCCCCTTAGATAATTCCTAGATTCAGATATGAGTCTTAACAACAAGCTTCAATATTCAGAAACTCAGAAATACACTCAAAAATCTGAATACAAAGCGTTTAAGCTAAGAACTAAATGAATGACTAAGGTGAGAGAAGGATGCTCTCTCCTGATTTTGCAAATCTGTCTCCCCAATCTCTCTATGTGTTTCTGTGTTTGTTTTTTTGTTTTTACAACTCTAGAAGCCTCCAAGATTTGCTAGAAGGCAAGGGCATTAATTCTAAACATGCCACAACCACAATGTTGGAGATTTAAGGTTAATATTGTTGATTGCTCCTTCAACAATGAGATGCACCGATGCACAACAGTAGGCTACAAGGTATCGTTGATGGTCAAATTCTTTCTCCTTTAATGATGGGCTATTCATCCTTCAATAGTGGTGTAGCAGGGTGCCATTGATGGACAGAAATGAGACATTTTCTTCTAATTTTTTCTTCAATCTCCAAATTTAAGCTCCATCCTGCAAATTAAACATAATAACACATAAATTGAACATTTAAGTACTGAATTAGGATTAAATTAAAATGAAATAACATAAAAAACTACTATACATTTAACCCTTAACAGTTTGAAAATTTTAATTTAAGCTGGCCATTTAACAAAAGATTAAAAGATAATCTAAAACTTAAGAAATCAACTCAAGTTATTGGAAAAATCAATAAAAAACATAAATTAATCATTGTATGATCAAACCTTGATTATTTGTGAGAGTTTAATTTTTAAGATTAATTTTCCAAAAGTTAATTTCTTGATCTTAAGGTCTATTAACTTAATTTGATGCATGACCAAATTTCAAATTAGGATTAATAAAGGAAAGGCATGGTCTTACCAATAACTTTGTCTTAAATTTGTAAAGATACTCTAAATCAACCCTTAAAAATGTATTGCTCAATTAGTTCATTGAAAACCTAATCCTTAGCTAATTTCTACAATTTGTTAATTTTTTATAATATTTTAAAACAAGTTAGAATTCAATTTGCATTGTTTGAAACAAGTTAAATTAATTTAGCATTTTAAAACTTTTTAATCAATTAATTAGAATTTCCTATATAATGATAAGCTAAATAACCTAATAATTATATAATATCCCTGTGACATCGACATTTGGAGTCTTAAAAATAGATTCCTTATATTAGTTATTTGATAGGTTCACTTACCTACACATTGGTTAATTTCAAAGTAAAAATTGTTTGAAAACTTAAGTCATCTAACTAACAACAACAAACCAAAGGGAGGTTCCACCTAGGTTTTGATGATGACAAATCAATGCTATTAGCGGCCTATTATGTTTGATGTATTAAAAAGATATGTTTGAGGAAAAGGTATTGAGAAACATAATTTATAGGCCAAGTTGAAACATTGGAGCAAGAGTAGTGATACACGAAGATCAAGTTAATAGAAGTAAGAGTATTTAAACAAAAGCAGTGTTTACTTGAAAATTAAGTTGATGGATGAAAGATTAGGTTCCAAAATAGTAAAAGTGAATAGGGTTTATTGTGTAGTTTTTATTGTAAGTCTTATCTTCTTCTTTCCATAATGCTAATGAGCTCAAGGTATATATATTGCATTCATATTTAGTATTTATGCATAGAGGATATATAATCAAGAGAAATTATATATGAATAGTTTTTAAATAATCCTCTTGATACACTAAAACGTTTTTAGGAACTAGTTTGATTGGGTGTGGTAGTGTGTAAAAAGTAGGGATTAAAGTTAGACTATGTGAATGGGATAAGATTGTTTGAATGGGTTAAAGGTTGTGTGAAATGTAGTCTTCAAAAATAATAGGATGTCATTTTGAGGCTAGATTATGTAAATATGTTAAGAGTAAGTGAATGTATTAAATTTTATGTGAAAAAAGTGTTGAAAATAAGTTAAGATGTGTTGAGGATTGAAAAGAAAATGCTTAAAAGTGTTGGGAATTGTTTTAGGGTGATTTAGATGTGTTTGAAAATGAATTTTATGAAAAACCAATATAAATATTAGACTTCCTAACCAGTAATGTATTGTCTTAGCATAGACTACAAGATTAACAACATTTATCAATCATCGTTACTCCTGATGGCTGGTCGACCAATAGTGGTAAGAATCAGGAACAATGATTATAAACTAACAATAAAATGTGATAAATAATAATTAATAGGTATCAACAGTTATAAATAGCTAGTTGGTAAAAGTTGACCTATAAATAGGTGTTTTGTGATGATGTTTATGTATCAAGTGAATTTAGAAATACAATTACAAGTGAATTGAAGTATTTTAGGTGTTTTATTAAGTGTTTGATTTTGATATATGATGTAAAAGTTTCTTGGTGCATTTATTCTTAAATTTGTTAGTGAACCCCTCAAACATTTTAGATTGGTTAAGTAAGACATTATATGAAGTGTAATTTGAGGGGTGGTGTGATTGAAAGCTTGAAATTGTAAAGGTTTAATTTAGAGCCCATTAAAAAAGAGTAATTATAAGAGTTACCCTAGAGCCCATAAAAAATGAAATGATTGTATAATTATTATTGATAATACAATTCCCAATAAGGAGTTAAGGGGTAGATGTCTGTATGGAGTTAAATATTAAACCATTATAATTTGGTTTGTGCCTTCCTTCCTTATCTCTTTTACTTTAAAAGTTTATTTTGTTTTTAGTTTATATTATTATATACGATTTATAAAATTGTTTATAACTCTACATATATTTTAAGTATATTTTAGTTCAAATTATTGTATTACATTGATTAATAAGATTGTCTAGCTTTTACATTTAAACTACGAGGGAAAATTCAATTAGGTGTGAAATATTTAGAAAAACATTAAAAAAATCTAAAGTCACCTAATTCAATCCCCTTATATGCCATATTAAGGACCAACAATACTTATTTAAGGATTTAAGTGTTCAAAAGAGTTGAAATTTGATGCATTTGGTATAAAGCAAACAACTTCCTTGAATGGCATTATTTATATTCTTGTGTCGTGTTGTTTACTTCTAGTTGAAGTCAGTGGACCCAACATTACTTAGGAACACCACCATTATTCTTAGGGAGAAGCATCAGTATTCTACATATTGAAGTATGAGTATCAATATGGGTTTAAAAATGCACCATTGTTGCCCTTGTGCATCATCATTTATTATCAAATTAAAGACAAAGTATCAATGATTGTTTGGAATAATGATGTTTATCCCTATATTTAAGGGTCATTTTACTCCCTGATGGCATAACTAAAATAGAAATTTAAGGAGTAATTTAGTCAATTCACTCTTTAATGAGGATTAAAGTCATAATAGTCATCAATTAGCAAAGAAAAGAGAGAAGTTAGTAGTTTTAGAGTGGTCTGAGAGTAGTTTTCTCTCATTTTTCATCATAGACATTGAGTATTGAATATGAATGTTCGTAGAGTATATTTGAATAAAATGGAAGAGCAAGAACATCAATTGGGATGTAGCATATTCAGTTGTATTTCTAACTCTTTTATGCTTTCGTGTTCTTAACTATTTGTTTTATCAATAAGAATGTATTATTTGATTGTATATTTATGATTATTGATAAATATATTAGGTTAAATTCCTAATAACTAAGGCAAAGATAGTAGATGGATTAATTAATATCATATTTATCTTTGTCTATATTGAAATATTTTTATTTAATAAGTGCTTAATTATTTATTTTAAACTAATTACCTAGGCTAGATTAGTAGGTGATTAGGGACCTAAGAGACTGGCTCTAATTACTAGAAACATTAATTAAACAATACAATTAAGTTAATAAATGACCAAACTTCAATTTTTTGTAAAGGTGTCAAATCTAAAAAATGGATTTTGGATTTGAGCTTCTTATTTTTTTATTCCTGTTAATTTAATTAATTTGAATGACCAAACAAATTAATTAAGATTAAGAGAGATAGGACTCTATGCTAATAATGGTTTTATCTTATTTTCATGAAAATATCCTCTATTTAATCAACATAATAATTCCCTAGACTTAATTAGTCCATTGAACTTTGAAATCTTAATTAAATCTTAAGATTGGTAGACCCTTTAGCTCATTACTTGTATTGAAATTTAATATTTTATTAATTTAGTTCATAATTTTGGTTCATAGCTTCTTAGATGATCTTACTCCTTTTGATCTATTAGTTACACTAGATGCTTATGGGAATGATCTTTAGAATCATATCCACTATATTACTTGCTGATAGGCTACACTTACCTCTCGATCTAGATTAGGAATCAATAAACAGTGAGTTATTTGTTAGGCATCAGGGTGCTATTAGGATATTCTATAAGTAGGGAATAACATATGCATTATTTGCTAGATATTTGTTTGTAAGACAATTTTTAAGGTACTCCAAGAATAGGGAATACAGTTTACGTTATTTGCTAGGTATGGGAGTGGTAATAGGGTAAATATAATGATAAAAGGTATCTTGTGCATTTAATTTTTGTTATATGTTCTAGGATTGGACTATCCTACAAACTATTAAATATAAATTTACTAGGTAAATAGGACCTTAAACCGAAAACGTGAAATGAAATAAGAAAATATCATAATTTTTGCATTTTAGGGTGTGATTAATAGATTGATTCGTTTGGTTACTACATTGTTTAAGAATCCTTAATATGTAACATATGATAAAAAAACGCCCATAATTGTTCTATGCTAAGATGTATTGAATGTTTGGTTGAAATTTTTGTTTTGTACTTTATTTTAAATACTTTCATTTTTAAATGTCTAGTATCTCTTTATTTTATATACATATTGGATAAATTTTGGTTAGCCTTGTTAGTTTAGAAGCTCATTCCTTACCAATTAATATTATAAAAGATAGATTATAGTGGTTAACTCTCCTTATAGTTCAAGTTTTCACCTCCTTAATTAGGTTTATGCCACATAATGTTTTAAAATCATTATATGCTTAATTTATAATGATATTGAGTATTGATATATATTTTTTAGAGTATCATATTGGTTTAGTTAACGTTTATTGATTGAGCTATTAAAATTTATTAAGACAAATGGAATACTTTAATGGATAGTCTTAAGGGTTTTATTTATTTCTAATTGTGAAATAATGTTTATTAAATAAGAAATAAGTGTGAATGCAAAGTGGAGATTGCATTAGGTGATATTAAAAAACATGTAAATCTTTAGAGGGGTTATAAAAATTGATTGAGAGGGAGCTAAAAAAATCAATTAAAAATAGCAACCCAAATGTTTAAATCATTCCTACAACTATTTTTCCTAGTATTTCCCACTATATGAAATGCACACATGAATCATCCAACCGTTGTCGATGTAAAATTATGTAGAAGCAAAATCATGTTGTTTATAAGAATAAAGTTAACATCCTGAAACTAGTCGTGTGTAGAACATAGACATCTTTACCTATACCACCTAAAACTCTAAATAATAACTTTAATGATAATAAGCAAATAAGTTTAGTAAACTTGTTTAAAAACTCAAAAATAAGTCTTGATTTGCAAGATGGCATTAAGAATTATGGTATATGAAATTTGACAACAAAAGAATCAAAGGATATTTCAAGGTAAAAGCTCCCGTGAAGTGTAATAATGCAAGATCTTATCACTCTCACAAGGCTACAAATCTTGATTTATCACATTCAGGAAGATTACATTGAATCTATCAAGATTAAATAAGGATATGAGGTATGATTATGAATTTTTTTTAGGTGCTTCATTTATGGTTCTAGCAGCCTCTTCTTAAGTACCTCATTCTTAACTCAGTTGATTTCAACTATCCTTAATTGATTCACATTTCTCTTAATTGTATTAAAGATATGCTATTTCTCTAGGTGTTCATAACTTCAATAAGTCTTAAACCTTATAATCATTATTTTGGTCCAATTGTATTTTCTATTGCAATTTATTTTTGTTATTGTTAGATCCTTTAACTAGTGGTGTAGCATTTCCTTAGCTGCTTTTGTATATCTTACCTTTTTATTCTATTTTAATGAAATGGAATAGAACTTTAATGAGAAGTCTTGCATCAATTTCAAAATCTAAGAGAACTTCAAAGTTCCCAATTCTTCAATCTTCAAAGCTTTTACTACATATTGTTTTGGAGAGACATCTCATTCATTTCACTGCTAGTAAGACTTGCAAGCATAGTTCAAAAGTGTTGTAAATGAAAATTCCTTAAGTAATGAGTAATCCTTATCCTGTATTTATAATAGCTATATTCATATGACATTTCAAACAAAAATTTTGTAACTAATCTTAATAAATGTCAGACATTAAAAACTAAATAGTTAAAATTATGTGAAATACTCATGTTCCATGATTATATCTAGTAAACTATAATGTAACTCATCTTGCATGTATATCAGTCATTATCACATTTAAGAAAATTAAAATTGCCACTACTCTTGTTTTGTATCAAACATTAAAAAGTTAGATATTTTTACCAAAATTAGGAAAGCAATTGTAAAATTAAATTAAAACATAAGGATATTTTCATCTAATTAATAAAAAAATAGATTTAAACTTAAATTTTTATATACCACACTCTTTTTAAAAATTTTAAATTAATTCTATAGTAAATTTGAAATAATATATATGTGTCCTTATAATATTTGTTTATAATGAGGAATCATAACTCATTAAATGTATGTAATAGTTTGTAAGATATGTATTTCAAATAAAGTGTTTAATAAGTCAATCATTAAACATTCAGTCATGGATACTAATTAAATATTTATTAGAGTCCACTAAACCTATGCCTTGTAATATTTAGAAATCTTGTAGAATCAACAGAACTCTAATACTTAGAGACTTTAAAGAAATTTTACAAGACTTTAAACTTTAAGGAAATTTTACAAGACTCTAAGTATTTGAAGACTTTAAAGTAACTTAGCAAGTTAGTTGCAATGTAATATCATGATGCCTCAATCACATCAATTAAATTTGAACTAAATTATTAATTTTGACAAGCCATTCACCAATTATGAAATAATCTTCCTCCCTTTTATGTTGCAAATTATTGGAAGATGGGCCCATTTAACATTGGAATCCAATTAATCTGCTAAGTTACAGCACTAAAATTAGTAACTAGAAAGTGCAAGAGCGCTTTCTATTGGGTAGTAATTATGAAGGTTCTATAACTTTTACTTAGGAATAAAAATAGTAATCTATCATTGCAAACATGGATTATCTTTACTTGGTATGGATTAGAAATCAAGGTTTTGAACTAATTATGGTAAAGAAACAAAGCAAACAAATATAATTTAGCTACTGTAAATCTTTAAAATATATTATTTCTTACAAGATAAACAAATTTTTTTTAGACATATATTTATGTAAAACATAATAGATTTTGTCAGTTATTGTTATGATCTAATTATACTATAATTTTGACCAATCTAATCCTAAGCCAACCAAAAGTAAGTTCACCTTGTCAATAAATAGTATAAATCGGTGAATCACTGAGTGTCATCTCCTTAGGAATTTGAGAGTAACACTTATCTAGACAACTCCAAATTGATTACGTAAAAGAAATAAAAAGTGACAGATCTTCCAAAGTAATGAGTTCTATAAAAACTATTTCAGATTTAGATTCAAAGGATTAATAAATGTTGTGGATTTTTTCACTTTGAATCAGTATATGAAATGAATAAAAAAGTAGAGTCAAAATTTAACCTAATAAAACAAACACTAAACTAAGCACTATGTGCGCAACTTGTGGCTTATTCAATAATTTGTTTGAGTATGCCTAATATCTCGTTGGAGAATCACTACGTTTATCTTATTTCTCCTATAAAACAAAAATCCACTTAACTTGAATTTAAATTAAGTTGAATTTAAACTTAAACTTACATAATTAATTATAAATAATTAATTATTAAATTTATAAAAAATTTAATTAATAAATATTAATAACTAATAAAAAAACTCTTTGATTTTCTATTTGAACATGAAAAGGGTAAACATAAAAAGTTAAAAAGTTAAAAAAAAAAGATTATGCCTTTCTTCATTGCCTATCTATAACACTAGTAAAAGAAGATTTATCGAAATAGAAGATTTAGTAAGAATTGAATTGGGTTAGAATCAATGTCCTATCATTTCTATTC
The DNA here is from genome assembly GCA_028565735.1 of Pinacopodium congolense. Classification (NCBI taxonomy): domain Eukaryota; kingdom Viridiplantae; phylum Streptophyta; class Magnoliopsida; order Malpighiales; family Erythroxylaceae; genus Pinacopodium; species Pinacopodium congolense. The sequence goes on along the minus strand of JAOXYD010162068.1, from coordinate 1,512 downwards.
CTTTGACTTTCAAAATATGAACACAGGAATCGTTGAAATATTTGTTTGATTATGATTCAAAAGGAGTATATTATTCCTAAAATACATTATTCTACACGAACTACTCGAATCCAATATAATTTAGAAATTGAATTAAATTCAATTTGAATGGTTAAATTCAAAAGTCATTGCAAAAAGTTTGAAAAAATGGAAACAGTTTTTATTGGATGATCATGATAGTTTCCAAAATTCGAATTTTTGGATCAATGGAGAAACAATATCACTATTTTTCTTTAATAAGATACTAAAGTGGATGATTGACTCATTCCATACTAGAAATAATCACATTAGATTCTATAAATCTCAATTGTTTTAATATATCAATCTAAATATATATAAATAATAAGTTAAATAAGTTAAATAATAAATCTAAACTAAATAACAAAGATAATTAAATATAAATAAATAACTAGAAATAAAATAAAAGTATTTAATAATAAATAATTATAATACATATATTTATATATTTATATTCTTTTTTTTTGTTTTGTCCGTTACTTTTTTAAAAAAAACTTTTTTAATTTAATATCTACCTTGATTCATCTTCTATGACAAGCATATGATCTAAAACTAATGCAATAGATCATTCAAAATTGATCTAGTTTTGATTTAGCTAAATGTGAAAGGCACGTTTATAAATTTAATTAGATTAAAAAGAATGAAGGATTTATTTTATAATAGTGATAGCGATTTCAAAAATTATTCTTATGAACCTTTAAAAAAAGTTACAAAACAAGGTTTAAACATAATCAATTTTTTAAATAACCTTTTTTTTCCCTAAAGATCTTATATATGCTCTTTTATATTCAAATATATTCAAATAGTAAAAAAAGGTTTGAATCGATAAAATTCATCTTATCTTTCTTTTTCCTAATTATCAAGAATTTAAACCAAAAAAGAATACATTTAATATCCAATTTTTTCAACTGAAATTTCAACCCAAAGGGGGCCCTTCTTGAACTTGATTAGTGAATTTTTAGAAAAATCAACATTAAGTTTTTATTTTCCCCGATTTTCTTTATTTCCATATAACAAAGAAGAAAAACTGCATTCAGAAGATCGAATAAAACTTTGCAATTTTTATTCGATGCAGTTATATCAGATATACAAAATTAAAAAAATTAGAAAAAAATTCAATTGTAATAAAAAAAAATAACTAAACAAATTTCTCGATGGCCATACAAATTAATCAATGATTTTAAACAACTAGAAAGAGAAAATGAAGCAAACATAACAGCAAATCTTGAAATTCGTTCATTAAAAGGCAAAGTTGTAATTATTTTTAGTATTCTATATACTTTTATTATTACATATTATTACATTATATTATATTATATTCCATTTTCTATTATATTACATTATTACATTTACATTATATAATACATTCTAGTAGAAATATATATATATATATATATCATTCTATAATTATAGTCAAAATTTTAAATAATAATATCTATTTATAGTTAAATCTTT
>JAOXYD010162067.1:0-23918 GCA_028565735.1 Pinacopodium congolense | reverse complement strand
ACCCTGACTTGCCCTAGCTACTTAGTTAGGTTAGTTAGGTATTTTATTATTTGGTAGCTTACGACGAGCTCACCAGTTTTCTATATTTCTTCTTAAGTTAATCAAACTATGATTATCATTTTTACAAAACACTTATACCTAATTCACCAAGTTAAATGATAATATATATATAATAAATTAAATAATGATAAAAACAACTAATAAAATAAATTCATAAATATACAAAGTTCAAGGGAAGTGAGACAAGAATGATTTGTACTAATTTAGAGATATTCACTTTCTCCTACATTTAGTCCCCAATGAACCTTATTAAGGTTTTTCACCATGATAGCAAAAATGTTAGTACAAGAATCCTTTTTAAGGCTAAAGAGTAACCTTCCCTTTTTAATGGATCAAGGATAAACCCACTTTTCCTTTTTTAGGCTTAAGAATAACTCACACACTCTTCTTTTTCAAGGCTCCAGAATAACCTTACAATATGATTCACTTTTAATCTTTGCACCCCTAAAACTATTCTTCCCAGATACATCTTCATAAATGTCACTTCTTTTCACTTGCTAAGGTGCTTAGGGGCTCATACAATATTTAAGATTGAATGCACATATATAAACCTAATACTCAAGTAAACTTCAAATAAACTGAAATTAATTCTTAAAACACTTCAATCTCTTCGTATAGACTGTTCTTACATACTTGAATGGTTAAAACTTATGCCAAAATAGTTATTTATAGGCCTAAAACCTTAATCTAGCTATTTGTTACTATTTCCCAATGTTCTAAAGCCATATATTCATTTATTATTGAAAACTAGTTGTTATTATGTAAAATCCAAGCATTAATAGCAGTTCTTATGAAACTTAATAGCACCGTTAAGAGCAATGTACAACATCATGGATTTTAAAACATGGATAATCAATGTCACTTTGCTAAATTGCTACATAACCCTTTTTTTGACTATTTTTGAATACTTAAAATCACATAAACACTTTTTCAAACAAACTCAATCTAATCTAAATTAATTACTAATATATTTATATAATTTGTAATACATTTTAAACACTTCTAGGCATTATCAACCACTTCTAAACTTAGTTTAATACAATCATACTCAAATCACTACAATTTACCAAGTTCCTTTAATTTAACCAATATCAATCATTCAATTAACTCAACCATACAAGTTTAATAAACATTCCTTAGCCAAGTCACATAAATCATACCAATTTATTTATTCTTTCATATTTTGGTTCATACTATATCATATATGCATTCATTCATTCATCAAGAGGATTTCCACATGCAATAATCATATTCAATACCTCTTGATTAGGTATCCTATATGAAACTTACTAACACATGAAGGCAATATGCATGATGTGAGCCTTTAGACACATGGTAAAATCAAAGATATGACTTACAATAAAACTCCTTTAAACAAACAATTAGACATGCTATGTTGAACTTGATCTTTCATCTTCAATCTTTAAGTTCGCATCTAACACTTCTTTTTCTCATAAACTTGGTATTCAACCATTTCTACATACTTTTTAATACTTTAACATAAACTTCAAATATATGATTCATCTCTAAGGCTCTAATTATGCATTTTGAGTATTCACCATAAACTTCATGACTTGTTTTCTTTAAACCTATCTCATCAATCATAGCAAACTTCATAAATAAAATAATAACAATATTTTATCATCATCAAAACAAAGGTGGAACCAACCCTTGGTTTAACAAAACTCAAAATGCAACTAATGCAAACATAATATTCAACACATTCTTTAATAGTGATTTAATAGCTTAACCAATATAAATCAATCCTAATCTCATTCAATAACCAAAAACAATTTCAATCTTCTTTATTAAAGGTGAAGAGCAACCTTTAATAAGTCTTTTTCAAGGTAAATAAGAGCCTATGCATTACATTCCAACTTAAAAAAAATCCCTTTGAAGACAATAAACACAACTTCAATGATGTTTTACTTAAAACTCAACAATAAAACAATTCTAATACTTTCAATGACGAAAATAATGAATGAATTGAAAGTTTTATAAACTCTAAAATAAAGAATTGAAAGCAATAAAATTGAAAATTAGACTTGAAAGATGAATATTTACAATACAAATTCAAGAGCACAGGAAAATGAAGCTTTACCACATTTTAACTTGAATATCTCTCAAAATTACATAAAGATAAATCTAAATGCATTAGAACTCTTATTTATAAAGTTTAGAAGCTTAAATGGTTGTTGGATACATATAATAGCTGTTATGGAGAAGGAAAAATTGTTGAAAAAAGAAAAAGAAACTACCCATTATCTGTGTAGGTGATACATCATTCGATCAGTCAAGCATACTTGTCAACTAATGATTAGTTTAAATGGTGTGCATTATTGGTCGACATATGTATTTTATAACAACATACAATAGCTGTAAATTTGTTCAAAACTAACTCCAATTCATTTTTTTACCTTTTCAATTCAATCTAAACAAGTTATAAAACATTCCATAAGTGAATTTGAATACCAAGACCTGAAACTTATTATCAAAAGCACATTATCTTGGTTTATGACCAATTTAGAAAAACTTGAAAAGTTTTCATTGTAATTCAATTTCATCACATTCATCAACATTAAAATTTGTTTCTTTTGTTTTAAAAACTTCACATACAAGTTTCGAAATAATTTTCAATGCCATTGGATAGCTAAATTAATTCAATTAACTAAAACTTAGTATTTGACCTCTTTTATATATTTTGTACTTTTAAAAACTTTCAAACTTTTCAAGAATTTCTAGAACTTCACCAAAAAAATTCAAAATCATCTTTCTCACAAAAAATAGGCCTAAACCGTTTGAAACACACTTATATAACTTAAGACAAGTTTCCAATATACTTTGACCCATCAAAAGGAATTCTTTTAAAAACATTCACATGTTTTCCTCTTGATTATGGAATGTGATAAGAATTTAATATTATAAATCAACTCCTAATATGCAAATGCCATAAAAAAATTTAAAAAAATTGTAAAAACCTTAACCAAAATCCTAAATTCAAATATTAATTCAAATTATGTTATGTGAAAGTAAGTCCTTTCATTGGTGATGATCAAGTAAGCTTACAAAAAAAAAGGGGGGTCTTAAACCTATTCATTCTAATTCTTCATGAATTTTGAACTTTCTTCTTGATCTTTACCCCTTGCTTGCTCTCATTGTCTGCATTTAAGACATAAAGTTTGGACTTCGACATAAGTTCTTACGTAATTTGTACTCACTTACTTACAAGTTACACCAAAACTAAAACATTAGTAACAGAGATGTTTTGACATTATCAAAACCAATGGTTGGAACTTTCCTTGATTTAACAAAAACATATTGGGGTTTCCTCATAACCTTAGGATCCCAAAGCTATAAAAAGGAAGATGAGGTTACATTACAATGTGGGAGCTAAAATAGAAGTATAGAGGTAGTGTAGGAATAAAGTAATGAGAAGATGTGGGGGTAAGGTTTAATTTTTCTTCTTATTCTCAGATAAGTTTATGCTTTTTTAGGTTTTAGTTATCTTTTTTCCTTCTAAGTATCAATTATCAAGTTAGAGTGTTCTTAAAGTGTATCTAAATAGATTTGAAAAGTATATCTAAATCGAGTTAGAGTTATTCAGTTGTTTTTCTGTACTCTCCATCCCTTTTATGTTCTAAAATTTTTACTTTGGTTAATAGATTATGTGTTTTCTAATTATACCTTTTTCTTTATTAGTGATTATGAATGCTTAACATACAAAAGTAAGGGTTAGGATAGTAAATGGATTGATTGTTATCTCACTTAATTTTCTTATTCTAAGTCGAAAATCTTTGTTTATTTTAGAGCTTAACCATCTATTTTAGATTGACCACTTAGAATAGGTTTTAGGTCATTAGGGATATGAGAAATACATCTTAATTATTGCAAATTTGAATAAAAAATGCAATTGAGTCGATGAATGACCAAAATTCAACTCCTTATGAGGGTCTCAATTTTTAAAAGTGTTTTTAGGCTTGAATTTCCTATTCTTTATGCCTGTTAGTCTAGATTCATTGAATGGACAAAAAATGAATTAGAATTAATAAAGATACGGCTTTGAATTAACGATAACTTTCCTTAGTTTAAGTGAAGATACCCTATATCTATTCACTATAATATTTTTCTAGACTCTACCCTCAAGATAAGATTAATTTAAACTTTACATTATGATTATTATGTAACACAAAAATTCTTTAACCTTAAATCAAACCTTATTACAAATTTTGACTTCTTTTTTTTGCAGTTGCTCACAAATCAACAAGTTATAAATAAATCACTAATAAAACCTAATTATACATCTTTTAAGCATGCTTTTGTAATGGTGATCCTAGGATTAAGGGTTAATTCCATGTAATTTGGGTGCATATTTAGTTTATTATTAAATAAGATGTTGATTAAATTGATTTAAATAATTGTTTATATTTTGTTGGGATCTAGTGAGAATTTTAATGCAATTTTGTAATTAGAAGAGATGTGGAATCAATTTGAAGAGTTATAGCATCATGTTATAAAGTTCAATGTCAAACATCAAGGCCATAGCACTAATCATGAAAAGTGCATCAAAAGTAGAGTAAGACTTTTGGTTATGAGTTACATGCAATTTTGGAGTTGGAATTGTTGTGGAATTAACTTAAGGAGCAAGAGCATTATATTATTAAGATCCATACATATTTCAAGGTCAAAACATGAGTGACAAAGATGTTATGCTCAACAATAAAATTTAAAACACTAAATATGAAGATATATGATACGAAAAACAAATCTAGAAATGTATACAACTTATTGTTTATGAATTTCTATGCAAAAAGAATAATCGAAAAGTGCAATAAACCTAAAATAAAAATTTAGGCTCTTCTTAAGGACTTAAAAGAATACATAAAAATCAATTAATTGCAATAAAACTTAACTAGAAATTTAAGAAAATAGATTGAATTACAAAACAGAGTCAAAACTTGACAGATTTGAGTATAGTACTTTGTAAAAAGGAAAGATCAATCTAAAAATGTAATTAAATGATAAATATTGATTTAAAACACTCCTAATACCATAACGTATTAAGGAAAAATAAAACTAGGAATCAACAATAGGTCTATAACGTTTGAAAAAAGTGGCAAACATAAGATATACACGAAGCTTGAAGTACTTGAGTGAATATATGGCTTATATTCAAAAAAATTTCTCAAAACTAAAGTAAAAACATTGTTCATACCCTTTAATATGATAATAAAGAATTATAACAAGGGTTTAGAAACACAAACCATAAGTGAAGCTAATAGAAATGAAATTGAATGTTAATAGCACAAAGGTTAGATTTCTTTTAATAAAGGCTATACGATTCTTGAATAAAAACAAATTCAAAATTTTTTCTCTTTAGTTTTTAGACTATTAGTTACCTTAGTGTTAGGTTTTAAGGTTTAATAAAGACATTATAAGACATAAATAGGTGATGGAAAAGATTCAATTTCAAAGTCAGGATGAAAAAGGAAAGTTTTTACAAGACAGTGACTAAAATGACAGTTTTTATTCGATAAAACCAAGCCACTGTTGATAGCCATTGATCTTATGAATTAAAACTATAAAACATGTTCAAAACATACCCAAACATCTCCAAAAACTTTCTTAACATCAAACTTAATTTAAAACAAATTTTAAAAGTTAATTAAAAAATTTTCAATTACTACATTTATTTAAGTGCTAATGAAAAACTTTATTAAAAATATTTGAACTTATGAAATGCATGAGTGAAAATTTTAAGCCTTAGAATATGTAAACTTCAAGTGATACTTACACATGTTTAATGAACAGATCAAATCATTTTGATATTTGATAATATTTTGCTTGACTTTTCCTTCAACTATAAGCTCCAAGTATAATCGTTTGTCATGATATGTACTTATCTTTTAACTATGCATCACATGCTCAAACAATTAGTAGTATATATGTTTGTTATCATTGAAACAAAGATTAGAACCTCCATTGATTTAACAAATTATAATCCTACATTTGGATTTAGGAATAAACAAATTGATGTCCTTTAATTTATTTTCATTTTTCTAATCTAATAATTGCATCTATAGATTAAGATTGACATTTAAAAATACATCATGAACTCTTAAGTATTAGTAATTTTTCACTAACCATTCAAGTATATAATTTTTCCATATAATCTAATCCTTTCATGTTAATGTCAATTTTATTTAAATCTAATCATATAAGTTTCTAGTATTGGAAATTTTCAAAGTATCACTTCCTAAGCCAATTATTTCCCAAATAAATACTTATTCAAATTAATGAAACATTCTTCATAATCATGCTAGGATGACAAATCATAAATTGATCACTCAACTACCATTATATAGTTCATGTCACATTTAATGACTATGTAGTGAGCTATAATAAGTCAAATGTAGTATCAAAATATAATAATCTCCATATGAGATATATTCAATATCTAAAATTAAAAGATCACTTATACAATCATCATAATAGTCATTTCCATAAATACATAAGTAATGATCTAAATGAAATTCTCATAATGAATTATTTTAGGGCACTTTTTATCGAACAAGCATCCAGATATTAGTTTATGCATTTCCATACTCCAATTTAAGATATTTACTATTTCCTTTTCAAGAAAGAAAAACAATATGTATGGTATGAATTATGTGATGTGATGATACGTAAATACTTGATGTTGTTTGATGTAAAGTTTTAAATTAAAATAGCTACTTCTATAGTATGCACATTTATAAGCAAGTGCACCTATCATTTTTTTTGTAAAATAACAGTGAGTTGATTATCGATCCCATAAGGAAGTATTAATAAGCACTAATCTGAATGTTGAGTTATTAATCAACCTATCAAATTCGTTCTTTTAAAACACATATTAAAACAAGTTATCCTATACAACAAGTTAGCAATCAATGTAGTGATATTAAAGAGTTAAAGGAACATACTTGCTCTAAGGGGTTCAATGAAGTAAGAACAAGTCCATATCTCAACTATATTAAGACAACTTCAACATGCACATCAATATCTACTTCCAAAAATTATAAACCAACAAAATGCAACAATCTATAAGTTTTAGAATGCTTAATAAATCAATTCAACACAAACTATCTTTTAATTTATTCTTACAATCACGTCAATCTAAGATTTAAATAAATAGTGAAAAAAACTAAAATAAACTAAATTAGAGATTCAAAATGTTGATAATAATGATAACTTCCTCTCTAAGACCTATTAATTCTAGCCTTAAAATCTAAACTTCTTTAACACTCGAATAAAAACACAATCAATCAAAAGATACAAGAAACAATGAAAATATTTTGGAGAAACCAAAGTAGAGAAAAAGGTTGCTCATGAAATGGCAACCCTTTCTCCAATAATTCTTACTTATAACCTCCTAGTTCCAAACTTCTTTTTAACTTTAAGCACTAATAAAATCAAAACAATGCAAAGCAAAAGTGAAAACAACTTAGAAAAACCAAAGAAGAGATAAAATATTGATTATGAAATGGTAGGCCCATTCTCCAAGGTTTTTTGCTCCTAGCCTCCCAATCCAAGCCCCTTTGATGTCCTCAAAGCTCTTTTCTAATGGAAATTGTTGTCTCTAACCTCTCTATATAAAAAAATTGATTGATGGTTAGTGAAGATGAGAATGGAGGTCGAGGGGAATGTGTAGAGAAAATGGGTGAAGACCAATTCCTCAAAGCTCTTTTGCAAGCCTATTTCATGTGTTATTTATAGTCTTTGAGTGTTACAAGGGTTGGAAACCCTACAATTATGAGTTATCACATGAAAACCAATGACAATTATCAAATATTCTCATTCCCATTGTCCCTTGGTACCATAAGAGCACCCATCTAGTAGAGCACAATGGCTATTCCTGGACACACAATTTTGTTGTTATAGAGGCATGTTATGCCTTTGAAATTTCCTTTAACATTGCTCCTTTTTATGATTTTCATCTTTTAAATCCTTCCAATACCTAAACATACAAAAATCACACTATACCTAAGAACTTTAACTCAAATAAAATAATTCAATCTTATAAATAAATGAATATGCAACAAATATTATACTTTAACTTTAAAAAACATTTACTTTTTTTAATTATTTGTGCATGATAACTTTGGTTGTGAGCTTTTAATAGCTTGGTTGAGAAGTAACCTAATTGTTTCACGCCTAATTGTTTCATGCAAAGGTTAACACCTTGTCTTTAATGCACTCAATTACTCAATTAGGTCACATACATCAATTGGCTACTAACATTACTCTTTAAAATTTAACTTTTTATAAGTATGAAAGCCAATAACGTGAATTTTACTTTGCTCTCTTATTCACAAATTATTTTTAATCAATTCTTATGCATTTTTAAAATGTAAACATGCTTTAAAAAAGTCACAATTACTTATGCATATGCATTTTTCATATAAAATCTTATAATGTCATTAAATATCCATTTTCTAAAGATATTAAGTAAATGAAACTTAATTGGTCATTAATATTCATAATTAAATTACATAAACATATCAAGTTACCAAAATAATCAAAATCCTAATGAATGATTTCAATGATATGTTATAAAAAAAATACATCAAAATATTAGAAATTGAAGCAAAACATGTTAGAATGATAACCTTTAAGACAAGATATCAATGAATACAATCTCTCCTCCACACTTAAGCTAAAGATTGTCCTCAATGTTTAAATAACATAAAAAAACACAAGGGAAGGGAAAAGTGGGGTAACAAAACATTTTTGTATTAATGTTGCAATGGATGATTTATGAAGACAACTTTGACATAGATGAAAACGTGATAAATCCATTAAGAACCTATTTGAAATAAGAAGTTAGGATAAATAGACAAAAATCACATGGAAAAGGAAATAAACATCATGATGATTATAAACATAACATAGTAATTCTAAAATAAAAAAACAAAGTATAATACCACCTAAATGAAAACTACTATTAAGTTGGGGTAGGGCAAAGTCGAGCAGATGAAACATAATCCCACAATTGAGAAAATTTACTTAGTGGTAGGAAAAATGGGAGTTTTGTCTCTAATCTTCACTCCTCAATCAGCTATTAATCTTAAAATTAGGTTCAGAAAACAAATTTCCTTATCCTTATGATTGTACGATAGCACATTGCACATATAAGTAATAATAAATCTCAAGAAGGGGATTCCCTGAAATGAACCTAACCTATGTAATATGTTGTATAATAGATAAACATTACTAAAGTGTATCTCATTTAACTCACTAATTCAAGGATGGACATTGGCTAACAATAGAGGGATAATGATGTGATCAATGTTTAATGTAGGGAGGCTGAATGTAGTAAGGCATAAGTCTCTATTGAAACCAAACTCATATAGCACTTTATCCCTTCCAAAATTTGTATCACTCTTATGCTCAATAAACGATCCTTGAATTTAGTGCTCCTAAAAATATAGAAATATAAGCATGAGTCAAGTGGATTGGAGTACCTAGAACCATGGTTTTGACTTCCATAATCTAGTCTTTACCCTTGTGTTCAATGTCAACAAGAAAAATTCAAACTAGGGTAAAAAAGAGAGCATTGTCTAAGTTAAAATTGAAACCCATCTAAGAATCTCAAAGATAGCCTCTATATGGAATTTAGCCTTCACTTTTAGTGCTATGATCCTCCTAACAATGATCAAACTCTCTTGATGTCCTTTGAACTAATTAAAGTTATCCACCGAGGTAAACTGAGATCTTGCATAGGGAGGTCTTTTGTGTAATGATGGCAATGCCTGTTTAGTCATAGCTTTAAGTGTCAAAAATGTCTTGTTAAAATATGTTTTACCAAAGGAATAGTGCTTTCTAGAATATTCCACTAGCGGTGAGGTTTTTTTTTCGAAAAAATAAACTAAGGATATAAGAATGTGGAACACAATAGTGTTTTTAGAACCCTCAAACATAGATCAAAAGTGGGAGAAAATGGGCAAACAGTACTTGATAATGGAGATGGTGTGAAAAGAATGATGTTTTGTGGAGGAAAATTGTGAAAAAGTAACGAAGGAAGAGAGGAGCGGTGATGACAAGAAACAAGGAGTAAGAATGGTGAAGAAAAATGGGAGAAATGGATGAGAAAAGGAAGGGTTGTCCTAAATAGTGTTGTTATTTTAAGTTGTGTAATATGTTATCGTACCACAACGATGCTCTCTAGGACCACAATGCACCATTTTAGTGCACCATTAAGGTCTTGTCCTAGCATCCCTCACTTACAAAAGTTCTCAAAAACCCAAAATTCATTCTCAATTTCTTCCAAGCTTAACAAATAATAGTATTGTAACACACCTAAAGGGTTCCATTGATAAAGACATATAAAAATAAGAACAATTATCACACAAACCAAAATACTAAAGGAAATAAAGATAAATCATAAGAAAATCAATCTTAAAATTATAAATGAGTTGGGTTTCCTCCAAAAATTTTTTTTATCATCTTTAGCTTTAAGTTCCCAATAAGTTTCATCCTTTCACATACCTAATATGCCAAGCATGTCCCTCCTTAGCCCTCTTTTTAAAGCATATGGATTTCTTACGCTCTCCATGGTGACCTCCATTAAATTCCCTAAGTTAAGGGATATGCTCTCCTCTTTCACCTTGATAATCCTTGGAAATATTTGCACCGAATTTAAACCATGGTGGATCACTAGTTGTCTTACCCTATAAATCACTTGATTTCTTAGTGTTGAACACCTTTAAATTGGGCTTACAACTTTTCTTATGAACATGTTTCACATTATCAAGTAGTTGAAAGATGACTGGTTCTTCCATGACTCTAAGAATTAATTTCCTTTCATACACATCAATCAAAGCCTTCCTAAGATCAAAAGGAATTTCATATTCATATTCAACATTTAGTACAACAAAATCTACAAGGAAAACATCTTGGGTTTTTGATAGTTTAATGTACTTTAATTTTTAACATTATTCATTTTGTTTTCAATATGACTTTGATAGTATTACTTCCTGTTTTGTTTAATTTTAGTATGTTAGCTTATTGTTATTTGGGTTAGAAGATATTTGAAGGATTAATATGTTATAATTGTGAAAATTGAATTGGGTTTTGAAAGAGTTTTGTGTTTTAGGTTAGGATTAAGTTGGAACTCTAGTTAAATACTATGAATTAGGGATTATGATTAGGATTGACCATTATATTTATCATTTCTAATTCAATTGCTAGGTTTGAGCATTTGATCCATAATTTTCGTTAGTGATTACCACGAGTAGCAATGGAATAATTGATTTTGTATGTAAAACTTAATAAATTTAGCTTAGAGCTTAATTCTAGGTTACATGATTTGATCTTCTGATATTATAGCCTAAGAGCTTATTTATGTCTATAGGCTAGCATCTTAGGCATAACACAATTTACATATTTTTAATGATCATATGTAATTCATGAATCTCAAAAATATCTTCTTACTAACTTTTTTCCTTTTTTATTTATTTCTTGTTATTTATTTCTTCTTTTATTTGTTAGTTGTATTTTTTGTTTATTTAAATTCCATCATACCAGGTGTGTTCTTTTATTTCTTTTATTTTTGGTTATACGCATAATTTGAAATTATTAAAGACACTTCCAGTTCTTTGGGGGATCGACCCTAACTAGCCTATTACATAGTTAGGAGGTTATGTTAGCTATTTTATTATTTGCTAGCTTGTAATAGCTTGACTAGAGGTGTTAAGTTTACCCAGCTTTAAAGCTAATATAGTAAAAAGATTTCCACAAGTATAATATTTTGAATAAAGGTTGAATTCCAAATATTCATATTTTGTTATTGTATTTTGGTTATGATATACATTAATGTATGTATGGCTACTTTTAATATAAATGTTGTTTTAGTAAACATTATTGGATATATGATTTTTGACTACATAATGAAAGAGATTTGCTTTTACATTTACATGACGTTTCTAATAAAGGGACAAACTATTGATTTTATTTTTATCTATCATGGCCTAAAACATTAATCCATTACTTTATAAAGATTGAAACTATTGCTATATTCATATGATGGTCTTTATGAAATGACCTAGATGCTTGATATTATTTATTAAAGCTTGCTTTTTCTGTTAACTATGAGCTTTGTGTGTGTTTAACTAAACTTCTGTCATGATAGAGTTGAGATTTGTGCATTAAAAAAAAGACATGAATTGGTTTTTGTTTGTACGCAATTAATTTGAGACTTTTTATTAAGATTATTTAAGAAAAACGTTTAAGTGATTAATTAAGGACAAAAAATAGTTCAAGTGCTGTGATATTTGGTAAGGATGCATTTAATGGCATTTTCCTATACGTTTCAATGTGATTTCATCCCTATTTTGACATTTAAATGCTTAATTTGTGTTCATCTTGGGTTTACACGCAGGATTGATCATTAAACATAAATACCAAGTGAAAAGGCCAAGTATGGAGAAGAATTAGAGCAAAATGGAGTAAGGAAATACTAAACAGAGACCTAAATGATGGTCTTTACAGACCATCAATGATGTTGTTTAAGTCAAGCAAACCACTATTTCAACACTAACTTCCAGAATCTTAAATGGTGGTTTAAACAAGGGCCATTTAAGGTACTATTAACCACTGTTTAAGTCTTATAAATGTTTTTTTCACTCCAAATTAAGGGGAAATCAAATCTTTTTCCATCCAAATGCCCTAAACCCTATAAAGGACAAATAAATACATAAATAGGAGTCCTTTTCATCAGTTTAGCTAGCACTTAGGCAACCCTTAATTTTCTTTGTGTTTTCTATAGATTTTATTGGTTATTTTCTTACCTTTCCATCTTGATTTGGATTATTTTCTTAGAATCAATTTTTTAGTTGTAGATAGTGATTTTGTTTATATTGTTGCTACTGTTTAGTTATTTTCATTCATTTTTCCATATATTTGTTTTGGATTTCGCTAAGTATTTGTTGAATCTCTAGTTTTTAATAATTTAATGTTATAGCTTTAATTTCTAGATTTGTTCATCTTATTTTCTTTATGATTTTTGTAGTTTTACTTTCTATTTTGTTTAATTTTAGTGTGTTAGCTTAGTATTATTTGGGTTAGAAGATATTTGAAGGCTTAATGTGTTATCATTGCGAGAATTCAATAGGGTTTTGAATGGGTTTTATGTTTTATTATAAGATTGAGTTAAACTCTAGTTAAATGCCACGAATTAGAGATTATGAGTAGGATTAACAATTCTATTCATGATTTCTAGTCTAATTGCTAGGTTTTAGCTTTTAATCCATAATTTTCATTAGCAATTACCTTGAATAGTGATGGGTTAATTGATTTTGTGAGTAAAACTTAATCAATTTAGCTTAGAGTTTCAATAATCAACCTAGCTTAGAGTTTCAATTTTTTAGGTTGTATGATCCGATCCTGTGAGGTTATGGCCTTAGTTACTTTTTCCACAGTTTTCAATGATGTTGAACAATTAAATCTAGAGAGCTTATTCTAGGTTATCACATTACGAGGGATATTTCAGAACTTCTTAGATTTATCTTAAAGTAGAGGAACTTAGGACGTAAGAACTTATTTATGTCTACAGGCTAGCATCTTAGGCTTAACACAAGATATATATTTTCAATAATCAATTATAATTCATGAATAACAAAAATATCTTCTACCCAGCTTTTCACCTTTATTATTTATTTCTTATTATTTTCTTTCTTATTTTAATCGTTAGTTGACATTTTGTTTATTTAAATTTCATCACACTAAGGTTTTTCATTTGTTTCTTTTCTTTTAATTTTGCATAACATTGGAAAATATTAAAAATACTACAAATTCTCTATGGGATTGACCTTGACTTGCACTGCTACATAGTTAGGAGGTTAGTTTAAGGATTTTAGTATTTTACTATTTTGTTGCTTGTGATAACTCGACCAACACTTTTGATGGGGAGTTGGCATGTCGTTTTTTTTAATTTATTATGTTATTTTTAGTTTTATTTTTATTGATCTTTATTTTTCCATTTTTTTGTTTGATTTTGTTTCGCAATTCATTCAAGTGAGAATTGCAGTGACAATGGCTTAATATGATATCTCGAGTTAGAGAGACAAGTGATGAAACTCACATCCTTAGTTAAGTGAGTAGTGATAGATGAAGAACAAGCTAAGGTATGTGATGATAGTCCATTTTTGGGTTATCCTTCTAATCCTTGAATTACATTTTAGGATGAGCTGTAGGTTTATGCAGTTAGTGGTTCCTATGACCCACAAGGATGATATGATCCTTACGCCTCTACTTACAGTTCGAGGTGGGAAGATCGTCTTTATTTTCCCTATGGGAACATCTAATAAGGAGTTGCCTTTGAATTCAGACCTTTTGTCATATTTCATTGGCAAGGATTCCAGTCTTTGTAAAGAAGCTATAAAGATCAACTACATTTTCATCTTGAACCTCCACCTATAGCAGCATTACCACAAGCTCATAGGATGCTCTTAGATGAGATTATGAAAACTTTGGCTACAAATGCTCTTCAATTCTTGTAGGAAATAGGTAGTAATTTGAAGAACTTAGAGGATTAAGTGAGCCAACTAACGGGTTATGTGGAATAACTATAAGGATAAGCCTTTACAAGTATTCCTAGCCAATTTGGGACCTATCCTTTGGATAATGTGTCAATTATTTCTTTATAAAGAGGGAAGCTTTTTTTAAAACTCTAAGTAGGAAAGGGAAGAGGAGTTAGTTTGAGAAAAGGAGGAGGATGAAACACTTCCTAAGGTAAGTGATACAGTTTGTGTTATTGCTAACTACATTTTGATTCTTTTTCCTAGCATTTTGTAGAAGAATGAAGAAAAAGAGGAGAAGAAGAAGACAAGAAGACAAAACAATAGCCATGGGACTCAAGTTTTTTAAGGAGATTAGAATAAGTAAGCCGAAGTTAGAAGGAGATGAGAAGGATGAAGAGTCTTAACACTTATCGCCTAATCTCATACGAAAACCATCTTAGATAAACGGGGTGTCTTTAACAAAGAGTGCATTTTGGAGTTTGATTGTAAAGTAAGTTAAGGGTACAATTTGATATGTATTCTAATGTTATTTGATGTACATTTTCCCCTAATTTGATGTTAAAATGTTTCATTTATATTTGGAAATTTTTACTTTATAGATTAAAGTTAAAAGATGATGATTTGTGTAAAAAGTTGTAAAAATATCAAAATGTAGGAGTTAAATGACGAAAGCAACAATCTTTATTGACATCCTTAGAACCATCATTGAAGTCCTAGAACCATCATTGAAGTCCTTCTTCAGAATAAAATGGTAAGACTTGAATGGTGCCATTTAACTACCGACTTAAGCGTTGTTTAAGTAATAAAACACTTTTTTTCCAAGTAGATTTCAACTCCAACTTACTGTAACTTCCTCCAACTTGTAGCCACTTGCAAGGCACATATAAAGGGACCTCTAGTAGTCATTTTTGTGGATGTAGAACAAGGAATTGGTAGCTAAATTCACCTCTTTTGCTAGATTTTCTTCTTCTATTTTTAATTCTAGCCTTTTTATTTGGAAATTTTATGATGTTTTTAAGGATTCCAGGAGTTTGATTACGTGATTAAGAGTGTATTTCACTTTGGAGCATAACTTGGTTCTTTTTAAACCCTTAAATATTTTGTATGTTACTCTTTTATTGAATATATTTAAGAGCATGTTTTTTAAGGTTTATTCTTATGGTTCTTTCTCTAATCTAATTTTTAGCTAAGGTAAGGTTAGTAAATGCTTTGATTGAGTTTCTAATGCAAGATGGAAGATAATCGTTGTTTATTTGAAATTTTAATTCTCGTTTTAATTTAGCCACTTAAGATAAAAAAAATAAAAGATTAACGATCTAAGAAATCTACCTTAATTGTTTAATAAATCAATAAATAACTTGATTTAAATCAATGAATGACCAATCTTGGGACAATCATGAGGGCATTAATCTAGTAATATCGTATTTTTAGGTTAAACATCTTAAAATTTAAGCCTATTACCTATGATTAAAGAATCACCAGACTTTAGCATAGCACCAATAGAGTTAAGGAATTGTCTTAACCACAACATTGTGTTGATTCAGTGAAGATACCTTATATTAGGCATTCCAAACCTTTCATAACTTACTTGAATAATTGAAAGCTTAAACTTGAGCTACTTAATTCAATTTGGTAATCTTTAAAGCATTCTATACTCCTTTGTATTGATTGAAAGCTTGTAAGTTAATTTACTTACATTAACTTTCTTAAATTGTAATCCTGAGCTCTTTAAAAAATTGTAATTCGAGTAACCTAGTAATCATAGTATTTTACTCGTGGCTTCGACATCTGAAATCTTAAATATACTTTACTTTATTATTTGTTAACCAATGTACTTGCTGTAAAATTTGATTGTGAATTAATTTTTATTTACATGTTAAAGGATTAATTTTGTTTATCTTAATTAGTATTTAGACTTTCTATTAAAAAAACCATTGGCACAATTGCCAGGGAACATATCTAATCATACTAGGAATATACAAGTTTCAATTACTCTAAAGTTTGTAAATATTATTTATCTCGTTTTTGTTTTGATTTTTCTTTCTTATTTGTTTGGTTTTGTTTGCATTTTTATTACATTTGACTTGACTAAAAGCTTGTGTGTACCTTGAAAAAATATTTATTAAGGATCAAGCAAAAATTAGAAATGGAACATCGTGATCACACATCCTCATGAAGCGTATAGAGAACCAACTATGAAGGAATTAAATATATGAAATAAGAGTGCACCTATAGCTAGCATTGTTAGACCTGTGATAGACTTTAGTGACTTTGAAAATACATGGGATCATTTCCATGATTAGTTTTTCATCATTTGGTGGTTTTTCCCTAGAAAATCCAAATGATCATTTATAAAATTTCATTGATATTTGTGATCGCTTTAGAAACCATAGGATTTTAGATGAAGCACTTTAGCTTAAGATTTTACCTTTGTCCCTAAGTTATTGAGCTCGCACTTGATTAGACACGTTCCCCTTAGTTTCATCACTACTTGGGATGAGTTTGTATATCTTTCTTAATTAAATTATTCCCTAGCCAAGATAATGAAACTGAAAAACATGATTTCTTTATTTAAGTAATATGAGAGCTAGACTTTCTATGAATCTTGGGAGCAATTTAGAGAGATTCTTGCCGAGTTTCCTATGCATGGTTTTGGTATTTTGTGAGCAAATACATAACTTTTACCTTGAACTCACACCTTTCACTTATAGTATCACCAATGCTACTACTAGAGGTACCTTGATGTGAAAAACCCTAAGTGAAGCATATAATTTGATTAAGTATATGGAAACCAGTAGCTTTTCAATACAATTATGAGTATAATTATAGGAAACCATTTGGAGCTCATGCAATTAATAAAACCTTAACTTTTAAAGCTTAAATAATAGTCCTTTGTCAACAATTGGAAGGTCTAGAAGCTAAAGTTAATAGTAATGCATTTAAAGATCCAATAGAATATAAACATTATAGGAGTGCCTTCCATTCTTTTATAGAATTTCAAGTACATAATTTTTTGACATAGATAATGATGAGGAAGAATGATAAGGATGTGTTTTATTGTGATTTTATATTGTTTCAAACCTATGTTAAAGATAAAATGCTTAAATTATGTCATATTGTATTGAAAGATAGATTAAAAGTGTTGACACATGTTCTAAATGAAAAAGTCAAGTTTTATGAGGATTTGAAGAGAAATTGGAGCAAGGAACTACTGGCAGAAACTTAAATAGCAGGTGCTATAATTGTTAACTAGTGCTATTCAAGTCAATAACACTAGTTGTTTAGCTACTTTTCTAGAGACCTAAATGATGGGTGGCCTATAGTTCAACGACCCCATTTTACATTAATTGCCTCACCATTCTACATATTATGAATGAAAAATAAAAAAGGACAGTGGGCCCTTTTCCTCTTCCTTTGCTTTACCCTAATTGGAAAGGGTATAAAAAAGGTTTTAAAGGGTAGAAACACTACTCTCTAGTAGCCACCAACATTTTCTTCGAGAATCATCTTATTTTCCTTGTATTTCTTTATGGTCATTTGATCCAAACTAGATTTTATTAGTAGTTTGCTTTCAATCATTTTAGTTCTGTGTTTTAGGTTTTGTTACGCATTAAAATTCTTTTTTTTTAGTTTGCTAATGTTTTCCATTATTTTTATTATCATTTTTATCATAGTTATTAGGTTTAGGTTATGTTTTTATGCTCTTTTAATATATGAATCTTGATATTTGCTAATAGATTACTTTATTTAAATTTCTCGTAGATTTGTCCATAATTTCTAGCCTTAATATTTGTTATTTTAATATGTTTATTGTTCATTTATTTTCTATTCTACGTAATTTCAATATGTTAGGTTAGATTTCCTTAATGTAAGAAGATATTAATGGGATAATGTCTTTATAATTGCAAGAATTGACCTAATTTACATTGGTCATTGTCTTTTAGGATGAGATTGAATTGGAATTCATGTTAATTGATATAAATTTGGAATTATTCTATAAGTTTGGCCAATCTATTTACGATTCTTAGTTCAATTGCTAAGTATAAGCTTTTGATATGTAATCATCATTGGCAAATACCATAAGTAGCAATAGGTTAAATGGATTTGTAGGTAAACTTAATCATTTAGTTTAGGGTTGCAATTCTCTATATTAAATCATTCGTGTTTATGAGATTGTGGCTTAAGTTAGTCATTGCCTATTGTCTAACACTATTGTATGATTCAATATAGAGAACTTATTCTAAGTTATCGCCTGAGTAGGCATAAATTTTCTATCATATCGGATTTATATAAAAATAGAGGAACTTAGGATTCAAGAACTTATTTGGATGCATAGGCTAGCATCTTAGATAAAGCACATTCTATATATTTTCAATGATCAATTATAAGTCCTGAATCTTAGATATATCTTCTACCTAGTTTTCCCTATTTGTTATTTGTTTGTTGATATTCTACATTATTGCTTATTTTATTGATTTCAATAATTGTCTTTTATATTTGTTTAATTTTTCAAAAATTCAGGGGTTTAATTTCTTTTTATTTTGTTTTTGCACAATAGTAGAAATAGCTTTAACTCACCCCAGCTCATTATAGGTTCAATCCTAGCTCCCCCTACTCCATAATGAGTTTCAATTAGGTTTATTATTTGGTAGTTTACAATGAGCTATCAAATTTTTGGCACCATTTCTAGGGAGCTAGAGTGGTATTTTTGCTATTTTTGCTGTTGTTTTCATCTTTTTTTTTGTTGGTCTTTGTCACCTTTTCTCTTTTTATATTTATATTTCATATCTTTTTCAAGTAATGGCTTATTTTTAGTGTACTTTTAATTTTAATCCTTCTAGTTTATTCTTATGGTAATGAGTTTGAGTTTGTTATTATCTCTATGTTAGAACAACAAGTAACAAATTTCACATCCTTAGTTGACGAGCAATGATGGATATAGTAGACACCGAGGTATGTGATTTCTATTTATTTTTAGGACATTCTTTTGATATATGTTCTACTTTACAGGTTTTGTAGCAATTTTATGCAGTTGGTGGTTCCCAGGAGCCTCAACAGGGATGCTATGATCCTTGCACTTCGATATACAGTCTGGAGTGGGAGGAACATCCTTACTTTTCATATAAGAGTAACCAGTATGGATTTAGTTCTCCACCATGCTATCAAAGGTAGCTACATTTTCAGTCCATGACTCCACCTCTAACATTGCCATAACATGCTAAAGAGATATATTTATAATAGATTGTAAAGAGCATGGCTACTAGCACTCTTCCATTTTAATAGGAAATGAGGAGCGGCTTAAATGACTTGGAAGATAAAGTAAGCCAATAAGCAAAAGTGATATCGAGCCTAGAAGCCCAAGTCTCAACCAACATTCTTAACCAACTATAGGAAGACCATAAGGAGATGATATGTGCCATTTCACTTGAGGGTGGACGACAGCAAGAGTAAGAGGAGCCCATTGACAAAAATGAGATGATATTGGAAAAGAAGGAGGATGAAACATCTCCTAAGTTAAGTAATATTTCTTTTGGTATTACTAACCAAAACATTGTTCCTTTCCCTAGTAGGTTGAATAAGAAGGAGGAGGAAGAAGAGAAAAAGAGTGAATAGGAGAATTAAGAGGAGCAAGATGGAGAGGTGTTGAAGTAGGTTAGATGCTTAAAAGAGTTATTTTAAAGTAAGCAAAAGTAGGAAAGTGATGAGAAGGATGAAGAGCCTCCAAAGTCATTAGTGAATATACTACATAGG
This sequence comes from Pinacopodium congolense, assembly GCA_028565735.1. Taxonomy (NCBI): domain Eukaryota; kingdom Viridiplantae; phylum Streptophyta; class Magnoliopsida; order Malpighiales; family Erythroxylaceae; genus Pinacopodium; species Pinacopodium congolense. The sequence continues at coordinate 3,552 of JAOXYD010162067.1, read as the reverse complement.
TCATCCTGAATGAATACAGATGTCTATAATGGAGAGTTAACCTTATAATATGACGAAGAAACAATGAGGTTCCACCTCTGCAATACTATGATACATCTTGTTGATGGGGATCCATTTTGAGGACATTAAGCATGCTTCCAATCAAGCTCAAACTTCCTTTTGATATTGGATAGTGTATATAATAGGGGTCAAACTAAAGACCTAAAACAAGTGTTTCTTTGGAGGCCCCGAACTGTATCCTTTAGTTTGTGTGTTTCCCTTTTTTTAAATAGATTTTCATTTCTTTTGGTTTGAGTGCTTTATTTGCTTTTTGTTTGTTTTGTTCGTAGGAAATCAAGGAAGCTACTATCTTTGTTTGCAAGGTTGCTATGGCTCTTCTATCCACATGAGTACTCTTGTTTCCATCTTCACACAAGGTGTATTTGTAGGGCACCGAGGATAATGTCCATTTTAAGTGTAAGGGTGGGAAACAAGAAATTTTTCTACACTTAAACTGTTATAAGTCCAATAATGATGATTTAAATGTGTTAGTTTGAACTAATTCTGATCTTTAGTTGATATTTAATTGTTTTACTTGAAGGAGATTGATGCTTTTAGCTTGATGAAATTTGCTCAATGACAATCACTTTAATGAGTATAAATGTTCACTAGATTTACGCTATATTGCAAGTATATGAGTCATACAGCTGTAATATAACAAATATCATCCCACATGAATTAAGTTTTAGTCACCATTCCATGCAAGTTGTATTTTATTTAAGGAGCATGAATAATTAGCAAAATTAAAAATTAACTAAAGTAAAACAACTTAAAAAATTGAAAAGCAACATGTAGGAATTTTAGAATTCAAGTTTAAAGATTAGGAATAACCTTTATCCCTATTTTGCTTCTCTTTTTGTTTACTGATTCAATTATGCTAGGCCTACAAAACCTTTCCTAAACATCCAACTAGTTGTGAAGCAATCCTAGACAATTTATTAATAGATTAAGATCTATCCTTGATCGATTAATAAACTTGATGTTTATAGGTCTATTAAATTTCAACTCTCATTGTACATTTAACACAAATTTACTAGGATCACGCTCTTGATTTATGCAAGGTTGAAGTATAATAAACATTACAAACATCATTTTATTGAATCACTGACAAAAATTTCACAAAATAGTTTAAAAAATAATTCTTAAAAGAATTTTTAGCCATAATAATGTGAACGAACTCAATAATAACAACAATATTCTCTATGAAAAAGTATAGTAATGAAAATAAATAAATTTAATCTTACACTCTTCTCTTTGCTCCCTTAAGCTAGAAAATGTAGAAAAGTGATGGACTTCTTTAAGCATTGATGAATAATCTTTGTTTCTCCTCTTGAAAACCTCTCCAACCTGCTTCTTGCCTTCTAGGATAAGCTTCAAATGCAAAAGTTATGGCTGCTAGGGTTTAGAGCCCTTTAATATGTCCAAAACCGCCCCAAAAGCACATGTGATGGAACTCTTCATAAGTAATGATCGTGACTTCCTTCATTTTTGAAGAGTGTCAAAGTCACAATCGTGATTTTGAGTCATGATCATGACATTGCCTGTGAGAGCTTCATCTCTTCAATCTTCTCCTCTCCTTCTCTTCCTTTGTTCCCTAGCTTCATTCCAAACCAAAACACCTTGAACATTCATAGCAATAACATCTAATTTATGCCCAAGATCAAGAATAAACACTCAAACCACATAAACATAAAAAAGAACATCCAAAATAGCCACAACTAAGTCATAAACATATAAACTCTATAAGAAATCACACACTAAAAACTTGACAAAACCTATCTTAAAACACATATATCAAACTTGCTCACACTTAAACCTTTACTTGTCCTAAAAAAGATCAAATTAAGGACACAAGAAGCACATAATGCAGACACAATGCAAAAATTAATGTAAAGCTTGAATGCTGCAATGGTAAGAGATCTTGTAGAATTGGATTAATTAGGAATGCTAATCATAGTTATTGTATTTAGGTTATATTTTTATGTTATTTATTATACGAATCTTGATATTTTATTAATAGATTGCTTTATTTCCATTTCTAGTAGCTTTGTCCTTAATTTCTAGCCTTCATATTTTTATTATTTAAGTATGATTATTATTCATATATTTTCTATTTTACATACTTTCAATATGTCAAGACAATTTTTCCTAAGGTAAGAAGATATTGATGGGATAATGACTTTATAATTATGAGAATTGAATTTTGTGTAATGGGAAAGATAAGGAACCCAATTAAACTGTTACACTTAACTACTTCCATCCTTCTTTAAAGCCAAAGGCTCCGTAGATAGGCTTGACGACTTGAGTTCTTCCTTAGCTTATGGATTGGACTCATCTAATAGTTAGAAAATCAACTCGTAAGAAACTTAACACACGACAGTTACACTTAACTTTGATGGCTACTAAATAACCTCCTTTGACTTTCTTAATAATAAAGCCTTTGACCTTTGTATTCGTTTGAAAAATCTTGTTCAGTTCCATCTAAGCTAGGTTTTGTCTGAATCTTCATGGAAAAAGAAGAAGCGATTCACCAGCCACTACATCTGTGGATCTCACCAAATCATTAAGCATTGTGTTTTAGGTTGAGAATGAATTGAAATTTAGGCTAATTGATATGAATCAGGAACTGTTCTATAGGTTTGGCCAATCTATTTTCAATTCATAGTTTAATTGCTAGGTTTAGGCTTTTAATACGTAATTATCATTGGAAAATACCATAAGTAACAATAGGTTAATTGTTTTATAGGTAAACATAACCAATTAATCTAGGATTCCAATTCTCTATATTATATAATAAGAGCTTTTGAGATTGTGGCTTAAGTTTGTCATTCCTTAGTGTATAATGCTATCACATGATTAAATTTAAAGAGCTTGTTATAGGTTATTGCGTGATTAATGATAAATTTTCTATTATATTGGATTTATCTAAAATGGAGGAAGTTATGATTCAAGAGCTTGTTTGGATCTATAGGCTAACATCTTAGATAAAGCACATCTATATATTTTCAATGATCAATTATAAGTCTTGAATCCTGGATATATTGTTAGCCTAGATTTCCCTTTTTATTATTTGTTTATTTTTATTATGCTTTCTTGCTTATTTGTTTGATTTTGGTTGTTGCCTTTTATTTTTTTTAAATTTCATAAAAAATAAGGGGATTTTTTATTTCGTCTTGTTTTTATTTAAAGAATAGTATAAATAGATTTAACTCACCCTAACTCCTTGTGGATTCAAACCTAGCTCACCTCAGTACATAATAAGTTTCACTTAGGTTTATTATTTTGTAGTTTGTGACAATCTATCAAATAAATTCTAATTAATTATAATAAATATGTTGTGAACTTTGTAAAATGTAAGGAGAATTTTGGTTCAAAAAAAAAAAAATCCTTCGCAAAACACATAACTGCAAGTTTTACGTTCAAAACCGCAAGTATACGGGTCGTAATTGTAGTAAAGAACGGTATCAATCCCACGAGGATTGATATCTAGTCACCCTATCAATTTGGCTTACA
>JAOXYD010162056.1:0-10247 GCA_028565735.1 Pinacopodium congolense | reverse complement strand
TGGATTTTATTTAATTTCATTTTGGTTTTCAAAGTAAAATCAGTTTAAAGAACACCCATTTTTATTCACTCATCCAATGAACAGCAATGGCCAAACTTTAAATTAAGATTAATAAAGAAAAGACATAGTCTTAACCATAGCTCTATCTTGAATTTGTGAAGAAACTTTAAATCAACCTTTAAAAATGTTAAATGCTTGATTAATTCATTGAAAACCTAATCCTTAAATCACATTTGATGTAATTTTTGAAAGCAATTCAAAAACAATTTCATGGTTTGAAGTAAGGTAGTTTGAATTAGCGTTTTTTTTACCCTTTTTAATCAATTAATTAAAATTTCCTAGATAAATGTGATCTAATTAACCTAATAATTATGCCTTTTCCCTGTGTGACTGACACTTGAAATCTTAAAAACACTCTGTTATATTACTTATTTGATAAGTAGACTTGCCTTTCACATTGATTAATTTTAAGATAAAATTGTGTTAAAGTTTTAATCACCTAATAAAACTTTTAACAAGTTTTTGGCGTCTTTGTCAAGAAAACAACCTATAATATTAGGAAAAATTAGTGTCAATTAGTCTAAAACTTGTAAGTATTATTTTCTTAGTTTCTATAAAAAAAATTATTTTTTATTTTTAAATTTTGTATGCTTTTTTCTGTTTTTTGTTATCTTACTTATGTTATTTGTTTGTTCAGTTAAGTTTTTGTTTTTGTTTATTTTCTTTAATTTTGTATGCATACTCGAGGACAAAATCTCGAGCATTTAAATTTTGATCTAGAGCTTGAGCATATGCTGCGTAGGAAAAAGAAAGAATTACCAGCGACCACGTTTGATCCTTTATAAATAAAAACATCTCGTGACATAGAATCTAAACCAGTTGAAATGGATCCGCAGAAACATGTAGTTATTAAACCTTAGCAAGAACCTAGAGAACCAACCATGATGGACTTAGTAATGGGAAACAAAGGTAGACTTATGGCTAGCATTATCTGACCAAGAGTCAATGCAACCAACTTTGAAAACCCATATAGTATCATTTCTATGGTTATTCAACTTTAGAAGATCTTAATGACCATTTGCAAACTTTCCTTAATATTTGTGATTTTTAAAAAGGGGGTCTCTGATGATGTAATTAATCTTGTGCTTTTCCCTTCTTCCCTTAGAGATAAAGCCAAAGCCTAGTTATCCACACTTCAACCTACTTCCATTACTACTTAGGATACATTAATGAAGCTATTCTTAGCTAAATATTCCCCTACCAAGAAAGAAAAAATGAATGCAGATATTAGATTATTTGGTCAATAAGAGAATAAGAGTTTATTTAAGGCTTAGGAGAGACTTAGAAAGATTCTTGCTGAGTATCCTACCCATAGGTTCAAAACTTGGTAGCAAGTGAGTATTTTCTATACTAGTCTTACATTTTTTACTTATAACACCATTGATGGTCTGACTAGAGGTAATTTTATAAAGAAGATTCTAACCGAAGCCTACAATATAAAGAAAATGGTTGTAAATAATTTTCAATACAATTTCAAATGAACATCCAAGGAAACCACATATTGTTCATACAACTAATGATAAAATAGATCTTGTAGCTCAAACGGAAGTACTGGAAATTATTTTTGATAATTTAGTGAGTGGAGTAGCGATTAGTACCCATACAATTAAATGTTACTTCCTACACATCATTAGAGTGTCAAAAAGATAGTCTTTTTACCTGAGAACTAGAACACGATCATATTGTCAGCAATTTCAATAGACCAATGCTAAGGCTATTATCATGAGAATTAAAAGAGAAGTTCAAAATAAAGGGGAAAATATAAAAGAGAAAGGAAAGTGAGTATTGGAGGATAGTGAAGAAAGGGAGAAAATAGAGAGCCTGACTGAGGAGAGAGAGCTCATGATAGAAAAGAGAGAGCTGAAGAGAAAGAGAAAGAAAGAGAACATGATAAAAGAGAGAGAACCAATGATAAAAGTGAGAGTGCAAAAGAAGAAAGAGAAAGGAGTCGAGGGCGAAAACTCTGATAAGCCACCTAGGTTCTTTGTTGATCCAAATGTCCAACTTTATAAATCGAGGATTTCTTACCCTCAAAGGTTAAAGAATATAAACCTCAACAAATATTTCAGGAAATTCTTAGAAATATTTTAAAAGCTGCATATTAATATCCCATTTCCAAGGCAATTACTTAAATCCCCTCTTAAGCTAAATTTTTTAAAGAAATTCTGTCTAAGAAGAGAAAATTGGAGGAGTAAAAGACTATTAAGTTTAATGAGGAGTATTCTGTGATCCTTCTAAAGAAGTTATCTACAAAGGTTAAGGATCCTAGTAGTTTCAAGCTCAAGGATCCTAGTAGTTTCACCATTCATTGTACAATTGATAACTTATAAATAGATAGAGCTTTGATGGTCTTAAAGTGAGCATTAATCTAATGCCCCTATTTATCTACAAGAAGTTAAGATTGGAAGAACCTAAAATAATTACAATCTCATTGCAATTAGTTAATAAATCTATTACCTATCTAGGAGGAATCATTAAGGATTTTCTTTTTAAGGTTGATAAGTCAATTTTTCCTATTGATTTCCTTGTTTTAGATATGGAAGAGGACAACACAGTGAAAATTATTTTAGGAAAGCCATTCATAGCTACTATCAGGGAACTTATTGATGTACATAGAGGAAAGCTCAATTTTAGACTTCAAGATGAAGATATTGAGTTTGAGTTCAATGTCTTTAAAGTAATGAAGCATCACTCCACCTTAGATTCATATAACTTCATAAGTGTGCATTCCATTCAAGATGATCCATTCATCCATGAAAAGTTTGGATGGTTCCTTTATTTTGGACCCTTTGAAAAAGGCATTAATCCATTCATGTTCTTTGGAATTAAAGGAAGAGTAAGTCAAAGTAGTATTAGAGGAATTAGAAGTTAGAAAGGAAACCTATAGTTCAACTTAATCTAGAAGATTTGAACCTTTAGATAGACAAACTCCAGCCCTTCCAAGCCATATATTAAAGAGCCTCTAACTCTTGAACTTAAACTTCTTCCCGTACATTTAAATTATGCCTTTTTATGACATCCATCACAATTGCATGTGATTATTTCATCATCATTAACTGATACAATGAAGGAGAATTTATTGAGAGTTCTTCAAGAGCATAAAATGCTATAGGATAGACCCTAACTAATATTAAGGAATTAAGTACTTCTATTTGAACCCACGAAATATTTATGGAAGAAGGAAGCTACAACGTAAGCTTAATCCAAAAATGAAGGAAGTAGTATAGAATAAGGTAGTTAAACTGCTGGATGATAGTATTATCTTGACAATATTTGACTCTTCTTAGATTATTCTGGTTCAGGTAGTACTTAAGAAAGGAGGAACTAATGTGATGAAAAAAAAGAAAGAGAAATTGATTACCACATGAAAAGTAATTTGATTGTGTAATTACATTTATTATCACAAATTAAATGATGCCACACAAAATAAACACTTTCCTATACCCCTCATAGATCAAGTAATTGAAAGATTGGTTAACCATAAATTTCATTGTGCCTTAGACGGTATAGTGATTATCTGCAAATTCCTGTTGCTCTTGAGGATTAGGAAAAGACAACATTCAGTTGTCCATGTGGCACCATTTCATATAGACGCATGCCTTTAGGCTTATGTAATGTTATTATAGCTTTTCAACTTTTTATGGAACCAATTCTTATAGACATGATAGAGACTTGCATCAAAGTCTTTATAGATGATTTTTCTATATTTGGCACATCATTCGATGCATGTTTGAAATTTTTAGAGAAAATTTAGAGGAAGTACTAAGAGACCAACTTGCTCTTACATTGGGAAAAATGTCATTTCATGGTGCAAGAGTGCATTGGTTTGGGTCATTAAATTTTGAGTAAGAGAATGGAGATGGATCCAGCAAAAGTTAAAGTTATTGCTCAACTTCCACCACCTAATTTAATTATAGTATGTTGGAGTTCTCTAGGACATGCTAGATTCTATAAGTGCTTTATCAAGGATTTTTTTCAAGATACCTAAGCCCCTTACTGAATATTTGACCAAGGACGTTATCTTTAACTTTGATGATAAATGTATGAGTTCTTTTCAATTGATAAATAGAAGCTTACTAGTGCACCTATTTTGGTATCACCCTATTTGTCTCTTCCATTTAAGTTGATGTGTGATGCAAGTGACTTTACACTTTGCACTGTTCCTGGGCAAAGGCAAGGCAAAATCTTCCATCCAATTTATTTGCAAGTCGTATCTTGAATGATTCCCAGAGGAATTATAGTTCCACTGAGAATGAGATGTTAGTTATGGTGTTTACATTTGATAAACTTTGGTCTTATTTTGTTCTTTTAAAGGTCATAGTCTATACTGACAATTCAGCTCTGAAGTAACTCATGAACAAACTAGATGCCAAGAATCAATTGATTCAATGGGTTCTCCTTTTTTAGGAGCTTGATATAAAAATCAGAGATAAGAAAGGAAAAGAAAATTTTGTGATTGATCATTTATATCATTGGATGAAGTGGTAATGGAGAAAGAAGAATACCAAGACATAAAGGAGGTTTTTCCTTAAGAACATTTACTAGCCATGATTACCTTTCCTTGGTATATGGATTTTGTGAATTATTTAGCTAGTAATGTTCTACCTTTTGATTTTTCATACCAATAAAATGAAAAATTCTTTTCAAAGGTTAAGAGATATCTTTGGTATGACCCTCTTTTATATGAGATATGTGTTGATGGAATAATTAGGAGGTGTGTGCTTGAAGAGGAAATGCCCTCTATTTTAAGCCATTGTCATCCTTGTGAGACTGTAGGACAATTTAGTCCCACTAGGACTGAACATAAGGTGTTGGAGTGCAGTTTCTATTGGCCAATCTTTTTTAAGGATGCATTTCTCTTTGTTGATATATGGAAAGGCTTGTCATTTACCTATTAAGTTAGATCATCATGCTTATTAGGCTATTAATTTCCTGAATTTTGACTTAAGGAAAGTTAGTGAAGAAAGACTTTTGTAATTGAATGAGTTGGATGAGTTCCACATTGACGCTTATGAAAACTATAAATTCTATAAAGAGAGAGTTGGGATATGGCATGATAAGCATATTATTCAAAGAGAAATCAAGATTAGTGACATGGTCTTGGTATACAATCCAAGATTTAAGTTGTTTCCAAGAAAGCTCAAATCAAGATGGACATACCCATATAAAGTGACTAAAGTTTATCCATTTGGTGCTATTGAAGTAACTAATGGTCACTCAAATTCAAGGTGAATAGGTAAAGAGAAAAGTTGTATGTTCTTAGTTCAACTGAAGAATTTATTGAGACTCTTTTGCTTTTCCGTCCTCACTGAACTAGGAATCATCCTTATTAAGAAGTTAATTATTTTTTATTTTATTTAGTGTGGCAGGAATTAATTTTAATGTTTGAAGCCTTTTTAACTATGATTATTTAGGTCTTGTGTGATTTCCTTAATTTATCACCTATTTTTAATGTCACCGATTTAATTTATGAGTGTTTTTTAATTTCAATTATAAGACAAATTGGTGAATAATCCATTGAATTTTATTAGAAAAAGGGTTAGGAAGACAATTGATGAAATTTAGTGTTAAAATGCAAAAGAAATAAAGTCCATAGGAGCTATACGGTGATCTGGTTCGACACTCGTATAGCCCTGTTGACCTGTGTATTAGTCTGCTAGTAAAAGAATAATAAGGAAACCTCAAAACGACGGACTCATAATACTATATTATCCCCAAAGTACTATCTTATTGCTTCACAGACGGTGTTAAAACGTTGCTTTTTGGTAAAAAGTTGTAAACTCTTCTTCCTCTCTTCTCCTTTTGCCACTAGATGCTCCTTTTTCACAAAAATCCTTATTTCTTGCTTTTTTTAGCCAAATCATGTGTTTTTGGTGTCATTTTGTGGCATTTTTAATTGTCCACAAGATTCTATCCACAAATCACTCAAATCTTACTAACAATCTAGAAAACCCTCAGTTTTCATTTTCCATGCCAGAGGTATGATTTTCGCAATTTTCTTGAGTTTTCCTTTTAATTAAATATTAGTATCATTGTGTTGCAAATTTAATTAGATTTATAATGATACATATTCTGTCTTAAGTCCTTCATTGGAATTATGAGAATATTTCGGTAAAATGGAATATTCTTGAGCTGGTCATCAAAAAAATGTTTTGATTTTTTCATTTTTTTATCTTTTGATGTATTTATTTAACAGTTTTCGATCAAAATGACACCTAGGACTGCTTTCAAACAACCATCCAGAAAAAGGCTAGCATTTGATCACATATGCTTTAAACTGAACTAATAAATCCATTTATAAGTGCTCTATTCATCCAAACTTAGTGGCGCAATTTGATTTCAAATGCATTCTGCACATCAGGTTTGGAGTCCATCATCAGCTTTTTGAGACCATTTATCTTAATTTGGTTCATGAATTTATCATGAACATATAGGAGAAAGATGAAGCGAATACAATAAAAATCCACAGTATCATGAGAGGTACCCCCATTCATTTGAATAGAGCTTTTCTTTTTGAATTTTTGATTATGTCAAAAGAAGGGGATGTGTATGTTAGGGTGTAAGATTTTATTTACTGGGAATATGTTTCTTTAGATCTTAATTTTTCATTTACCGTTACTACTACTGCTACCTTAGCCTTAACTAAGAAAACGGATCACTCATACTTTGTTGTATCTTTATGAGTAAGGAAGCATATAATTGTAGTCATTTTGATTGCTAACATAGTCCTGAGGGTGAGTGGATTAAATGACGTTAGGCTCAATGATGCCTATATATTATATAAGATGTTCCATAGGTTAGGAGATGTTTAGGGACTACCACTAGTTAGATTTATCATCACATATATAAGGGATGTGGTGAAGATGCAGAAACCAACTAAAAACTTTTTCTTTTCAAGTCTTTTGAGTAGGATCATCTCGTCAGTAGGCGTTGATGTTTATTTTGAGACCTCAATGGATAAGGTTTTTTATACTCAGATCAATATAACCACAATTAAGCTGTGGAAGTTGGCTCGAGTAAAAGACGAGTGGCATAGATTATGTGAGGGGGAGATACTTAATATGCCACCTGTTCATGATGCCCCTTATACAACACTTACGGAGGAGATGGGTGAGGCTTCATTTAAGGTGACACTGAGTGTTCATCTGCCTCACCCATGTACACTTATTGTTGAGGCTCTACCTCCTATGGACATTCCACAGACTGATCTTATGACCAATGCGTTAATAATTGAGTCTCATATATATTTTGAGATTTCATAATTTTTTTGTGCGATGGATGCATATTTGGATTAGATGGAACTTCATATGGATAGCGTGAACTCTCATTTATAGCTTCTGGAGGAGCATCAGAGAGGTTGAGGTTAGGATCATTCATTTTAATGTTCTTCATTTTATATTTAGATGTTATTTATTTTTGGTGTTTATGGTTCGTATTATAGGTTGTCTTTTTGTTTTATTTTAGATCTAGCTTATTACTTTGGGATGTATTTTATCACCTTAGATTTACATTAATTATCATATATTTATGATATTCGAGCATTATTTTTGTCTCTATTCCATTTGGTGCTTTGATCGTTTATCTTATTTAATTTCCCACAATTTCTTCCTTATGGACTCTAGTGGATCATTGCTTCAGTTAGATCAAACGGGTGCTGTCTTGCCCTTTATCCATCTTCCTTTAATGCTTTATTAATATTGTTTTAAACATTGAGGACACTATTTCATTTAAGTGTTGGGGAGGGACTTCATGCTTTATATACTTAAGCTTTTATTATCATCTAACATGTCATTTTATCGATTTTCTCTTAGTAGTCAATAATTTTTGAAAAAAAATTTCAATTTTGATGCTTATCATTGTCTATGCTTTATTTTGAATTCAATTATTTTGACTATTTAAAATGTTATATGATTAATTTTGACTATTAATGACTAAATGCTTTTAAGTCATTTCATAATTTAGATAACGAATACCTGATGATTATAATGATATTCCACATATAAAATGCAACTTATTGAGTAATTTTACAACTTCTTTGAAGGCACTTTTATCATTTAAAAAAGAAAGAAAAATAACTGGAATTAAATTTAAAAAATAATTAAAATTAATTAACTTAATTAATTAAATAAGTAAAATTGACTCCACTGACTTCTAACCTTATAAAGAGAGAGAGAGAGAGAGAGAGAGAGAGAGAGAGAGAGCCAGAGAGAAGAAGAAGAAGAAGGAGAGAGAAAAAATTTTATAAGGTTAAAGTTAAAGAATGGTGCTGATAATCAGTTGATGCAGTATGACTTAGTTAAGTAACTGGGAGTTACACATGATAAGATGTTCACCTTAGCATAAAAATATTGAGTAACTTCACAACCAAACTGCTTACATATTTAATTAATTAAGTAATAGATTAAATTATGGCTTAGAATAAATAATGGATATAAATGTGTCTAGAAAGTTAATGCATCAAACTCAGCATATTTGCCTTTTATATGTAGAATTGATTTTTGTGATTCAAGTTAGAGATTGAAAAAAAATAAAATGATTTAAGTGCCTTTGCAATTTCATATGATTAATTGACTATATAACACTTTGATAAGAAATTATTTTTGAAGGATTAAGAAAATATTTTCAATAATTATATTGTTAATCTTGAATTAATTTTCCTATGATTATATACTATTTTAAGAAAAATGAGTGCTTGATTTTTGTGAGGACAAGCAAATGCTCAAGTGTAAGGGAATTAATATAAGAAAATTTGATTGTAGATTTAATGGATATATTACTTTTTGACCCCTAATTTCAGGATTATATGTTTAATTGATGCTTGGAAATGTTCAATTTGAACGAAATGGTGATTAATTAGAGATTAAAGGAAAAAGATAGCAAATTGGCCATTTTCTAGGACCTATAAATGGCTTAGAGAGACCCATGTATACCTCCCTATGACCCCTGCATATGTGCTACACATCAGGGATTATACGACAATCTCTAGCTCGACATATTCCTTCGAGTCATCCTATCATATTGGTGACTCCAAAATATCCAAAATTGTAGTTGAGGCATGATCTTAATTAATTCCTTTTCCTTTTAAGGGCCAAGTGGGAGACCTTTATATTTTAGAAGAGGTTAAAAATAAAGGGATACGCATGAAAAGAAGAGGAGATCAGATCTCGAAGTGGAGAGAGTTTTCTCTAGCTTCTCTCTAAGTAGTTTTTAGTGTTTTTAGGCTTCAAACACTTGTATTTCGATTTCTAAGTTGTTTTCTGCTTCACCAATTATTAGAGCTTGCTATTAAGACTCATATATGAGTCTAGAAACCATCATAAGGACTTTTGTAACTCAAATTATTTCATTATTTGCTATGTTTTTTAGATTAATCAAGAACATTGTGCTAAACTTATATCTCTTCTTATTCTTTGATCTTCATGTATTTTTATTGTTAATTTAAAGCTGTGTTAGAATTCAAATCAAGTTGAGCTCTTCTTATTCTTTGATCTTCTTGATGTTTTGTAACTTCTAAACACATTATTTAAGCACTTGTATTAAGATTAATCAAAGTATGTTGCTTAAGTTTCATGTTATGCTTACTTTGATCATTGTATATGGATTATTCGATTTTCAACTAAGGATTGGTGTGTAAATGAGTTAAAAGAGCTTGTATGCATGATTAAGGGTCTAATTTTTGTTTATTAAAGGTTTAAACATTCTATTTTTAAGCTAGCCACTTCGTAATGGATTAAAAGATAATCAAAGACTCGATCAATCAACTTACGTTGTTTAAAAAATCAATAAACAACACAAATCAATCATTGAATGACCAAATGTTGATTATAAGTGAGAGTTTGAGCTATGAGATTGTAGATCCAAGAGTCAAATTCTTAATTTTTGTAAACCCTATGGTACCAAAGGAGGGTGAATTTGGTATTAAAATTTTTTTCACAAATTTAAACTATCAACCCAACTAAATTGGAAACTAGATGCAATCACTAAACCAACATTCAACCTAAGATGAAATGATAATGCAAATATCAAAGTAAATGTAATAGGTTGGGATAAGAGAAAGACACAATGTAATTTTAAAGAAGTTCACCTACCCTAAAGATAGGCTATGTCTCGTTTCCAACTACTTGTTGGATGATTCTATACTAATCAATCAAACAAGTACAATCTTCTTTCAAGGTGAAGAGTAACCT